>JAOXYI010062990.1:0-12628 GCA_028566495.1 Lithophaga antillarum | reverse complement strand
AAAGAACAAAACTACGGTAAAGGGAAAAGATCTGTCTTCATTTGGGAAACAGATATTCCGTAACGGTCAACTAGTTCTGAACATGGATACAAATACCGATGTAACTAAAATAATTAAATAAATATTCAACGGTAAGAACCCAGTGCAGAGTCATCACCCATTTCTTAATAGGAATAGAAATGTCATCCCTTTTTCATAAACCAAAGAACTAATTTGTCCTTTAGGAATGGTATTTCTACAAGTTACTGTTGTCAGCTTACATTCACCAGAATAACCGTCGAGTTCAATATTATATGGCACCATAAAACAAATTTGCGGTAATTGGAGACAGTAAGTACTTTTTGTCCGTTTGTTTTAAACGTAAACGTCCTTAACATCAAACAGTTAGTAGCCTAAATCATGTATTCTGGTCTAATTGCAATATTTGTAATGTTATCATCAGGAAGAATAAGCAATTATTTCAGTAAAATATTTTGAATAGTAAAACTGTAAAATTTGATACCAAAGAGCAGAATATATACATGCTTTGTGCAGGAAAAATGCCTTCGTGAATTATCAACTTGAAGAGTACCTTATTATCATCACATTGCAAAGAAAAGATAATTAACTTAGTATAAATGAATATTGTTTTCTTCTCAGAATATTATACATGTAATAATTATATGAATTAAACAACGGAAATCTTCAAGTTGAGAACCCAAAGGAATGAAAATGAACACTTCAAACAGGTTTTTTCAGCAAACAATGTATTTTTGACGACAGAAGTGTGGAAAATTTTCCAGCTTGTTAAATCAAATCAAATGTTTCATCTCAGTGATACTTACATTGCAGGCTGCTTCTATTCTGTTTGTGCTCACACATATGTGAGAATCAATGATTCTAGCACCACCAACATTTGACATACCAACTGCACAATCATCGTTTGAGATAACTTCCATGTCTACTTGTTGCAAAGTAGATGGTAAAGCTACAAAAATGAACTTAAATACCATCACTGCATTCTGAATTATTTAAATTAGATGATTTAGATTTACATTCCTCTAGAAAGGACTTGGTTGAGGAATCGTATAATGTGATAATCTCTGTCTGATTTTAACACGCCATCTCAGTTCGACATAACTTTCGTTTGTACATATTGTAAAGTACGTGGATAAGATACAAAGTATACGTAAATTTCGTCACTGCATTCTGAATTGTTTACGTTTGATACTTTATATTTAGATTTACATTTCTTTAGAAATCGGTTGAAAGGAGGCATCGTATAGTTCGATAATTTGTGCTCGACCCTAATATTGTTCCATTAAAGTATGCATTGCACCCGCTAGTTAACTACAAAGCGACTTTGAAATATAAGTATTCAAAGAAAATTATTGAATGTTCGAATCGTGGTAAAATATTGATTAAATACAACAACCAAACTCCAAAACATCCAGAAAGGAAAAAAAGGATAAATATCAAAACTAAGAACTGAGAAAAAAAAAAACGAATTACTCCCTAAAAAGTGTGCACACTGTGTTTGTTAGATACAAATCTAGAACAAGTAATTTTCAAATTAAAATGGTGAATTACATAGACCTTACAACTGCATAAGCAGCAAATCGTGAGGTGTCAGAAATTAATCTAAACCACTGAGTGAAAATGAGTTTAACACGAGCACATTGTTTGGAAACGATTCACTGTTGCACACCTTATACTGCCCAAATGTTGAAAGTTCCTTGAATGAATCTCGGTGTTATCAAACAGTATATACAGGATATTCTTGTGGAATGTCAGACACTTTTCTTAGTAGTGAATCTAACAGATATTGTAGAAGCTTGTCGAGTGGGGCAACGTTCTGATTTCGAAGATTTTAAAGGACCATATACTGAAAACAATGGAAAATTATCCCAATTCAGAACGTCTACATTTTAAACTTGTTGCAGATTTTATAGGCTTATACCATTATAAGTAAGAAAGAAAAATATCAAGGGCCATAGCTACAGAACGACAAACGTTAAATCAACATTGAACTTGATCCTTATTTTGACTTCTGTAATAATGAATGAAAATTCCAAATTTTAAAGAATCAGACAAAGATAATTAAGGATGTTATCCGGATATGAAGTACTAATCGTTGGTAACATTTTTAATGACGCAGTGAAATAAATATCATTGTAAAAGTAGAACACAAACATCAAAACACGGAAATGGTAATGACGCGTATAAACGCTACTACAAACAAATGTGTTATAAAAGTAATAATGGCAAATCCTCGTTAATTTATTTAGTATCCACACTCAGAATAATCTCTCTTGAAATCGGGATATTTTTACTATATGCTGCTTTCGAACTGCCACTTCAATCACTGCATATTTTCATACATATACTTACATCCTGTACCAGACGTACGACCCCATCCAGTAAGAGTACAAGTTTCACCGGTAAACAGCATGTTTGCACTTGGGAGATCGATGGCTTGTACAGAGTTAGAAAATACCAAATCTTCACTCAGTTCTAACAATGATATGTCATTTGCGTACGTTCCAGATCCATCGTTATAGTCTTCGTGCTATAATTATATTTATATAAAGATAAAAGTGCAAATATACTTCAAAACATGAAGAGGGTGGTTCATGTAAGAAAATATCTTCTTCTACTTTTTTTTAAACATTCGTTTGCAACAATTAAAAAAATATGCTTACTACGTTTAGCTGCTTTTTTAAAACATTAAGTTGTAGAGAACATTCCATCAGTGGTTACAAAGCCCTAAATTCAAGGTTAGCTACTAATACTTTCTTTATAACAATACCTCATATGTTGTATGTTTTTTCCGCAACTATGATGGTTCCTACACCTAAATGTATGATGGTTCATACAACAAAAATATTCATCCATTCATAGAAACTTTTTCCTTATAAGTTATAATTAATATTAGCTACTCCATGTGTTTTAGACAAAACGGCACTTAACTTTATACCAAACATTCTGCAGTGTGTAACCGATCACGAATCGAACTACTTTAATTATTATCAGATAATTACATATAATGTATCTGTTTAATAATTTTGCATTTGCACTGCTAACCATCATACTAATAATAAATGTTGTAACTAATGCACTTATTACCACCGGGTGTATGTCACTACTGATGATCTAGAAAGCACCCAGTAAAAATTGACATTACTTTGATACGACAGTCAATACTATTTCCATGTTGTCTTTCAACTTATAGATTTAATATTATAGACACTCTTAAGCACTTTTAAAATACAAACGTGCAATTTGGGATTTAAGGTAACACTCGAAAAAATTGAACATTTATACATCTTTATTTATATGGGAAACTCAAGTACTTATATAATAAAATATTCAATATTATAATCAAAGAAAAAATTGATGAGTATTCCCCAGAACACATGTGTCACCTGTCTCCACTATCATCTGATATATCAGAGTAAAAAAAGGAGCACAATTCATAGAAAATTAAACTAGAGCAAACAAAACAGGAGGTGCACAAACCAAATATACAGTTCTTGAAAGTTTGGTTAAAACACATTTAGTTGTTTAAGGAGTTACGGATAACGCCTGTCCCTCTTTCTTGTCTTGTATGATCACATTACCAAAGGAGATCAGATTTTAAGAAATGAAATTTGACGACTAAGTGGGAGGTGCACGCCTCAAACATGTAATAAAGAGTCCCTGGAGGTTTGCATGAAATCCATGAAATGATTTAGGGGGGGTGTTGCAGAGAAGAAGAATCAACAACCCCCTCTTTTGCTCCTATATAATAAAACTGAAATGAGTAAAAGACCATAAATAATTAAAAATAAGAATGGATGAAAACAGAAAATCAGGTGCATATCTACACTATGTAGTTAAGTATTCCTGAAAGTTTAGCTTAAGTCCATAAAGTGCTTTAGGAGGATATGCTGGTAAAGGCACCCCCTTTTCTCCTATATGACAACATTAAAAAAAAAGAGTAAAAAATTGAACTGGGTGACACAAAATATCAGGTGTATATCTAGAGTGTGTAGTAAAGAATTCCTGCAAGTTTGACTGAATTCTTTGAGTGGTATAGAAGGAGCTGCGGATAGGGCAAAAGTGTGACGACGGACAAAATTCTTCTTACGTGTCATGCTGCTATGCACATGACACAAAAAGGCATAAAAAGGATTATATATTACAAAGCTATATTTACATTTCATATCCATTCCTAAAGATAATGAAAATATTGTGCCACAAAAATGTCAACATACATTAATAACTCTGACTACACCCACAACTTGTCCACCAGAAAGCCTGTTACTTGATCCAGCTCGTATGGAATAACTTGTAGGTGATCCTCTGAAAATATCATTCAGATCTTTATGTTGGATTATATTTTAATACTACATCGTTTTGTTTTTCTAATTAACAAGGAATTTCCGTTAAGGCTATATTAGATAGTACCTTTATTTGTACAGTACAGGCGCTGATTGCATAATAATTAATAAAAACAATGTACGCAGGAAGTAGGAAATCTCTGGTAATACTGATTATTTGATTGAGTGTTTCGGCCCGTTGTCTCTTGTTTATACACACATACACTGATTGTTATTATATGTTGTCATTCACTGTCTACAATGTGACTAGAATGTCACTCTTTTTATTTTATCGTCTTATTTTTCAGGACAAAATATGGTACGACAAGAGTCTGCGATTTGATCTAAACTTACTGTGTGCAATGGGCTGCTGATACCACCCATCTGGAATTAAGGATTGATGCTCCACAAATGTGACTGTTTGATGATCGGAGTGACACCTGCCATGGATAATCCCTGATATTTGCATCAGAACCACCGACTATCCTGCTGCCCTTTTCCAGTTCCTGCAAGCACATTAAATCATTTTAGGAATGCAAAGTTTGCTTTTATGATAATTAACAATAACATTCAGCATATCTAATAAGACTGTTCCAACCACTATTTTCCCAGTGAGTGAACCTTGTATTGTCCTTACAAGATAACGTGACTGTGTGGACCTAACTAGGATAATACTATTATTTTGTATAATAGCAATTTACCTGAATCAATCCAGATTAGCTGTATTCATAACCTTTCAATAGACTTCACTTATGGTCGTGAGTATATGTTTCATAAAGAATTAACCTGTTCTCCTTTCTTTAACTTTGAGTATTATCTATTAACATATCCAAGGATATTACATCCAGTCAGGTTATATTGTGAGGACAATAACATATTGTTTAGGAGACGACGATTTGAGCCTTGATAACTTGCGTCTGATCCTTTTGTGTACTTATTTACAAATAAAATACGTCTAAACTAAGATCGTTTAAAAAGGTCCCCATAGATATTCAAACGATTAGAAAAATAAATACAGCGATAAATTTCAGCTTAGTGGGGACGGCTAAAATGTGTGGATAGAAATAGAAATACTGAATTGTTGTGAAAGATATCCGAGATGGTTTAGACATCTGACCGAACCCTTGTCGATTCATTTTTAATAGAAACTATGACAACAACGATAGAAATTTAAAGATTTTTTGAGTATTGACATCACTTTGAAGAATCCGATGTCTGAGTTTTTTGAAAGTTAACTATGAATCGCAGCTATATTAATTTAAAATGTATTTACCAGATTTCTTGCTGCAGCTATCAGTTCTCTACCAGGCTGCTCTACAGCATATTTCTTTGTACCTGCAGCTTAAAAAGTAAAATATTGTTACAGACAATATTTGTCTGTTTACTTAATGATCTTGTTTACGAAAATAAAACAAATTTTAGCAACTGTCTGGGTTCTAAACATTGTTACGTACTACTAACCGTAGGAACAAAGAATATTCTTCCCAAAATAACATCCGCTTGGCGGATAAAATTGAGTGCGTTCCAAACATATAAAAATTTGAGTAGAGAACATCTCTTGTAAAGCTAAATCTACTGTTCAAACTTCGACATACATCAATCAGAAGTTCATCAGAAGTTATATCGCTTACTTTGTTGAACATATGTCATCTTACATAACTTAGAAAAATATATAACGATTACACTAAAGCTACAGTTTAGATTTCAGAACTTGAAAACGGGGACTTTCGTAATGGTGGTCATTTTGAACATGTTGAATGAGAAATAACAATATTGAAAATAGATAGTGTTATAAAGGACGGGTTGCGATAAGGCCTCTATTTGGCCCCCGGTTTTGCCGGAGAAAAAATCGCAATTCCAGCAAATCTATGTTCTCTTTACATACCTATATGTTTGTACTTTGTAAAATTATTACTACTTTTCAGTTTGCATGCTCCTTCTCTGCTCCTGAGACTGATGATAATGCGTACCCTATTAAACCATTAACATTAATCATATGGCAAAATGTCGCTGCTTACGTGAACATTATGTTCAAATTAACTATGACCAGGAGTACCAGGAAATATATTTACTACAAATTGCATATGAAATAAGCATTAAATTATATCAAGATCTTGTTGGTATTCCATGCGCGTCATACTTAAATATTTAAAAATGTATCAATACTGCATTATCTACCTTTAAGTATAATTTGAAGAATATTTCAGTGCTTTAGTATGACGCGCATGCGTGACCAAAAATATCTTCACATAATTTAACGCTTCTTATACTTACAATTTCTAGCAATAATATTTTGTTGATTATACATGCGCGTCAATGTTAATTTTCAAATAATATACGTAGGGACATTTTACTTTAGTCCAAGTGTAAAATTTACCTTAAGGTACCCTGCATTTTCAACCTCTGGAACACAGAAATAATGTACAATTTGAAAAGTTATCATCATTTTATAAAAAAAGGGACACATAGCTATATAAAGAGAATACAAAATAATTAGTATGGTCAAATTTTATTTCTGAACGCAACCAGGGACCAAAAACATGCCTTGTTTGACTTTCTGTTATTTGGATATACAGCAGTACGTTGTGAAGATCAGCTACACCAATTTTATCAAGGCCTACCAAACATCTCTGGAGACATGTTAAATTATTAAGTGTTTCGAAACAGAAGTTTTATTTAAAAACAAACATTATCACACAAATAAGTTCGGAAGGACGGAACAGGTAAAATTTTAAAATCTACCAGTGCTTTCCTATTTTTTTTTTAAAAAGTTCCTAGTAATAATAAGCATCTAAAAAGGTTTGAGAAGAAACTTAATACCTATCTGAGAGGAGTCTGCTGCAGGTTTACCAGAAATTTAAAAAACTCGTGAATAATCATGACAGCACAAATTGCCTTGCTCAGGTGTGCTAAAAAACGGAACTATTTCATTAATGAGTGATCTAAGAAAGGGTTTGGCATGAAAGAGCATTACATAACTCCTGATCAATTTAAGAGGGAAATTAAAAGGTAATAACATTAGAAACACATTTTCGTTTGGGGGATATCTTAGGGATACTATTTAAATGTTCATAAAAGTTGTGTCTTTTTTTTTTTTAATTGATGAACTAATGTTGCAACGAATAAATAATAATTTCAGTATCTATTATGTAAATTCGATTGGAATCATCCTAGGTTTTAGAAAAACATGTGTTCAGTGTAACTTTTTTTTCTTGATACAAAAAAAATCATTTTATGAAATTTTTTTAGATGTATGCTTTATATATTAATAATATATCACCCCACCCCACTCCATCCCAAACCACAAAAAAAACCCCCAAAAACCAAAAAAAGAAAGCGGATTTAATATCCACACTTTAAAAACGTCATTCAAAACGATTTCACACTCTAAAAACGTCATTCAAAATGATTTCATAAACAAAAGTCAAGACTGCTAGGTTTTTCCTTCGATTTCTTTATTAGCCCTTTGCAGAATTTTCATTCAGTTAAACCTGTAACTGAAAAATCAATTGAAAGGTAAAAGTGTATATGCTCTAGATTGTATGAGTATTTCCACCATAGGCGTGTGGTGCGGATTGTATGAATACGGTCTGGCTTTCGGATCAAGATTATAAATTATATTGTTATACATTTTTTATTTTTGTGATTTTTTGCGGAAAAGTTTTCCTAATTTTTAAAAATTTTTAAAGCAGAATTTACTTAATGGGATAATCTTTTTATAAATTTCTGACGTGGAAGTCATACACGATACTCTTTAACTATCTGCAAAACTCTGTAGTAACACCTTAAAAAATTATTACATTTAAGAACAGAAATTATCAAAGGTGAAAATTAGAGATGAATATATATTTTTAAATGAAATAAAAAACAATTTTCACAATAAAAACAACACAGCATTACTATGCTATTAAAGTCGGACCATAATAGTATACTCGTACCGTACGCATATGGTAATCGTATGGTATACGCGTACGGTCTGGATAGTCATATAGTCTGGAATGTATGCATTTGGATGTTTCTAACACAGAAGTAAATAGTTCTGCATCTCTTTTGTATGATTAAAATTACAAAGCAAAATTTCACTTACCCGCAAAAACCACAAATGAGAGGAACAAGGCAATCTTCATCTTCGGTTATAGCTGGGATCCAACAAACGTCTTCTCTTAAATATGTCCAAACGTTGAAATTTGCTTCTTTATATATATTTCAAAAGCCCTTATTGTCACGAAGTACATGACCAATTAGGATTTATAGCTGAGAGTTGACCAGCAGTTTGGCCGTAAACTGCATTTGAAAGCATGTCCCCATAAACCAATTTATTATTTCAATAAAATTTTGACCGTACTAGAACTAACATATAGAATCATCTAAAAGAGTCAGAATCAGTTCATCGGTTCAGTAGAACGATATGTTATGATGTCAGGGACCACAATTTAATAAATTGTGTCGACCTACTAGGCTTAATGGCTAAGAGCTGAGTAGCAGTTTGAATGTAAACTACATCTGAAAACATGTCCACACGACATATATAAAGTCCACGTTTTGTTATATTTTTTTCAGTTTAAATTGTAGATTTACAAATTTACTGCCAGTTTTATATATTTCATGGTTCCAGTTTAAGATAACTATCTCTGAAACATTCCTTAACATTCTATCTACCCCCTAAAAAAAACACACACACACACACAAAAAGGAAAATTATAATGTTCAAGCTTTGAAATAAATATCATGACCCTATATTTGTTCTTTTTCTCATAGATCTATATGATGACGCTTTCATATGTGCAATTCTATGAAAACGTAACATGGAAAAAATTGGTCTAGTTGTAGGAATCTAAAATACAACAAAATATCAATATTAAGATAACGACACCTTGTATTATGTAGGGTTATTGCACTAATATTTAGAAATATTGTCCCGAGCAAAATATAATATGGCCCGAGCTTGCGATATCAGAATTTAGTCAAACATGTTACAAAGCTGCATATTCTTATTTCAGTCACAATA
This sequence comes from Lithophaga antillarum, assembly GCA_028566495.1. Lineage (NCBI taxonomy): Eukaryota > Metazoa > Mollusca > Bivalvia > Mytilida > Mytilidae > Lithophaga > Lithophaga antillarum. The sequence continues at coordinate 3,280 of JAOXYI010062990.1, read as the reverse complement.
TAAAGCACACATGACATGTAATTTTAAATATCATGGAATACTCCCGATCTCCTAGATTTCGAATAATTGGGCATAATGAGAGTTAATATATGATCGGGTTATTTTAAATAACATTTGTAAAAATCTTCCTATGTTCTTGTTATGTTTATCGGAAATTTAGCAGTCCACTCGTTTAAAACAGGTCATAAATGTGTACCAGTTTCCTGTCATGTTATTACCTATGTCCAATTTATTAAGTATTTTGCAAATAAATAAGAATGCAAATTGTTCAAAACACACAAAAAACTATTGTCTTTAACAAATATTAATATATCAGTATATAGTATATAGTGTACCGAAAAAATTGTAAATACTGAAAAAAATTGCTTTTCAATTAAATTTTGATTTAATTATTAGTAAAAATTAAAATAATCTCTTCCAGTTAAAAAGATATGTTTGATCCATTTTATGGATGATTAACTTTATAATTTTTTTAACTTGTATTTTATTATTTAAGACAATATTATAGTATCCTTAATTCAAACTGTGCACGGGTAGATATTTTTTTTATTTTGATGCCAACATCTGTAGTTGTATAGGTTATACTGGTTTTTCAATAAACAAAATACTGGGGAAATTGAGTAACAAGAATTAAAAGTTCACTCCTTTATCAAAGTTAATTTGCAATGTAAGGTCAATGCATGAAACAAGTCTAAATATTGATGTTTTCCAAAAATATCCATGTTAATATATGATGCAGACATGGTCAAGACTAGTTCAGAGAGTGTCGATACTTATTCAGACTGTTCAGACAAATTCAGACGTGGTCAAGACATTTCCAGACTGTTCAGAGAGGGTCAAGATAGTTTCAGACTTTCCAGACTGGTTCAGACAGGGACGAATCTGGAGTCAGACTACATTCATACATTTTCATACTTTTGTTAGACTAATTCAGACTTTTATGTACAATCAAGATTCTAGTTATTAAGTAAAATTAAGGAAATTTCAGACAAGTCGAGTAAAAGTTAATGCAATCTAGTGCAAAAACTGGCCTTTTCAGACTTGCTGATTTGCAGGGTTTAAAACAAATAATACGACTGTCCGTCTCTATGACATTTCTACAATAGTCACATTTGTGGAATTAGGCTATCAATTTATTAATGGAGAAATATATGTATTTAATAATAACATATTAAGGTGGATAAATATTTTAAATCATTTCTTTATTAATATTACAATTAGTTATTTTTGTTGTTTGGGCTATTTCATCTTTAAATTGTATAAAAATTTTACGTTAATTAGTTAAAAACGTGATATTTTTCATATTTATAACAATACTTAAGATACATATTATCAAATAAAGCCATACGTTTCCAATTGAGAAATCAAGATTTTTTAAACAACGGGGCTGATGTGAATACATAGATAATCCTATGAAACTTAAATTCTCATCATTTAATTAAAATAGTGAAGTTTTTCCTTTTCTTCTATGAAGACGTATGATTTCAGCCATTTTCTTTCAAATATTCGCGAATTTCTATTAGTTGCTAATATTTTCGTTCGACAAATAAGTGACCTTCCCAATATAATCCATTGGAACCTAGATGCATAGATTAAACTCTTTTATCGCAGAATATCTAAAAAAAAAAAAAGATAAGCATATATTGTTTTAATTTCAAATATTAATGTGTCTACAAAAAATTAAGTTCATGCCAACTTTGAAAAAACATCTATTAGATATCATTTGAAGTGGAGTGATCCAAAAATTTGAAAAGGTAAGTGGATTCACGAGCGGCTCTTCCCAACCCTAAACCAGAAGTCTGTTACATAGTAAAATAGTTAATGTTTATGACATTTAGTGTAATCTACCTTTTTTAGCACTAAAGTAGTGACTGGCATGTTTTACTTGATATTAAAAAAAGGTCCTTCAAAGATAGATCAAATAACATTTTGCGCCGTAAAGAACGACTTTTATGTATTTTAAGCTGTATTTTGATCTGAAAGACAGTGGCTGCACCCCTCGACCAAAAATATTTTGTGATGAAAGATGTATTTGATTAGAGATAGATCTTTTACTTCTCAGTGCATTATTATGACGTCACTAATACACCCACATGCCAAATAGTATCAGTTTTAGATCACCTGGTCAAAGGTCGTGTGAGCATCGTCCGTTAACGTTTCTAATTTTAATGTTCTCCTCAGAAACCACTAGGTGAACTGAAACTTTGCAACAATTATGTATGGACGGTCCTCCAATATATCTTCATTCCTTATCGATCGAATATAGCCGCTACAGTGAAAAATGATTTCTTATTGGCTGATATTTTCAAATATCTTCTTGTCTGAAACCGATTGAACTGAAACTTTACAGAAATGATCTATGGATAGGTCTCTAGAAGTCCCTCATTTCATACTGATCGGACATTCAATATGGCCAGCATAGGGCAAAATAGTTTTTGACTGGCTGAAATTAAAAAAAAAAACTCTTCTTGTCTGAAATCAAGAGCTCGACTGTACTGAAACTTTGCAGAAATGATCAGTGGACGGTTTTCTATAATTTTTTCTTAATTTGTGCCTTTCAGACATTTAATATGGCTGTCAAAGGGCAAAATAGTTTTTGATTGGGTCGGGAACACAGTTATTTCCCTTCATTATTCATTATAACAAAATGTCATTTAAAAAAATCGCACCAGCTCAATTTCAATGAAATTTGCTCCTTTCAAAGTTTTGTACAAGTGTCAAAAGTTGCAGTGTCGTTTCAAATAACAACCCACAGCACATGCACACCGGTATTGTTAAAATCAAAGACCTTCCGAAAACAGAAATTTTACCTGTTTTTACATGGCCAAACAACCACTTTCTGGTATATTTCACCTTCATTTTTATTTTGAAAAATTTATTTCAATCCTTTCTCTCATCTACACACTAAAAAAGCTCAAATAAACAAAAACGGAAAGAAAAAATAGCAGGAAAAAATAAACTAAAATATGAGGAACTATTTTCGTGGACAACGAAAATAAAGGGACCTAACTGTGTACTCGGTCCAATAAACCCCTTATTTTTCTTGAAATCAAACAAAACTCTACGTACAATAACGTAAGTGTATTTCCAACCAGCATGCCAAGTTTCGGATCAATCTGACAATTTTTCCATCAGTACTGGCACTTTAAGAACACTACCCTCACACGGAAAAAGAGTACACATTTTAGCATGAAATTTTGTGGTTCTTCCACATACAGGCATAACTAAAATCTGCATAACTTTTTTATTAAATGTGATATTTGAAGTAAATAAATTTTCT
>JAOXYI010062880.1:0-12632 GCA_028566495.1 Lithophaga antillarum | reverse complement strand
TAAACGATATAAATCCTTGAAAATGTGATTGTGACAATATTACGGCAACTTTCGTATATTTTGTATTTTTAACAATATAAAAAATTCTGAACTCTAATAATTTATTTCATGTTCAAATACTATTATGAATATAGTACACAAGAAACTGTTTGCAATCATGAGAAATTGGGTATTTCACGCTTAGGGAAAACATTAATTATATCCCAAAAATGTCAGGCTACATGGCAAAAGCAGCATCATGTTTGTCATGGAATCAAATTGTCACATGTATAGTTAAATCACTTTTGTGAATTTTTCTTCATATGTTGTCTGTTTTGAAAATAGTTGCCAAAAAGCGAGGGATTCAGCTAGGTGAAACATACTTATAAACATAATTTAGAAACAAGTAGACAGAAATGAGAACAGGGTGTACATGTAGTCCAAGAAATTAAGTCCGGAAAAACAAGACCAAACCTTAATACAAATAAATAGTTTTAAGCAAGTAGTAGCAATTAAGCTTCAGAAAAAAATAGCACATCTGGGCATGTTTCAATTACATGTACCAAAATACTATTTTCTAAACTTTATGAAATTTTACATAAGAAAAAGAAGAAAGTCTTTCCTTGCATTTAGTATATTGTAGTATTTTCCGTATTTTTTTTTCAACGTTACGCTTGGATCTATGCTATATTTTCTTCATAACACATTGCTTATAGAATAAAGTAAATAATGTTTCTATGAATACCCACATATACATTTTCATTAATTTTTAAATCACAATGTTCATTGATTAAATCTATACGTTAAAATGTACATCTTCAAGAACACACTTGAGACAAAAATACTGCTTTATGTGCTGTCGACTATTAATGTTTTAATGGATTCAGCAATATTGACGAGGTCATGTGGTAATCGAATTGTATATATCTAGTGTATCATAATTATAATTTAACATCACCATAATTTTATACCGTTTATAAATTTGCAATACTGAAATATTATCATCAAAAATATTTTTCCAAAGTATGTAGGTATAAGATCTTACGTAAACGATAACATAAAAAGGTTAACATAAAATCAGAAAGAAATTAAAAAGGTACCGAGAGAGATGATAAAGGTACACAAAGCAAATCTTATGCTTACTTGGGACAATTTTTTGTTGATACCAGTTCAGCAAATTTTCAACAATATCGTATTAATACCAAGATGCATAACAGCAATAAAAGCACTGTTCCTGTGCTTGGCATTCGCCTTGTATATTATATGACATTGTCTCGTATTCATTCTTCGTATGTTGGTTAAGATTTAATTAAACGCCATGTACATATTTATAAGTAAAATCGGCTATTAAATATATGTTACTTGCATGTATATTTTCCTACAGATTATAGATATCATACAGTGTCTTTTTGTTATCAAACAGGTAGGGAAGATTAAGTCGTTGCTTTTGGAGGTTTTCTATATATACCTTTTTGTATTTGTGCATACATTCACTAGTTTGCTATTTATGCTGATTTTGTTTTTTGGTTTTTTTTTTTACATTTGGTATTATCAAGATTTCAACGTAAATGTGTTTTCTCTTTTTATGGTATATATAGATATATCTTTCTAAAGAAATTACATCCAAAACGAATACAATCTCATAAAAATCTACGTATATTGTTAATTTGTATCACTGATCTCCTATGATTGTATGTACTCTGATACTATAAGACAATACTTATTGTTATTTTTTGTCCTGTTAAAATCCCCTGCTATTACTTGTTTCCGTTTTGAATACGATACAAGTCTATCGTAGTGCGCCGCAGTACGAACTCGGTAAAGACTTTACATTTAAGGACATTAATGTCTAATACCTAAACAATAAAAGTAATGTATTATGTATAAAGCTGCATATATACGATGGTGAAATAGATTATATGTTCCTTTCGGCGTCTAATATTTTATGCTTAGAATTGATCGCCTTCATTTATTGCAGAGAGACGTGTTGAGACCGAGAAAAAGACGATTGAAGAGATTGAAGGCAACTGAATACACATTTTGTGTATTGATTTTATGATCAATACGCGAAGGCTAAAGCCATGTTTAATAGCATCGTTAAATTTGATTATTTCGTCTACGTGACGTCAAAATTTGCAATCGAGATCACGAAATAGTTGTTTTAATCATGGGGAACATTAAGGGATGTAATTTTCTTCGGAAAAGTGCAAGGCCAACATGTACTTAACAAAATCTAATTAGTGAAATAGTTATCACGAAATTGCTGTTTTACTAGCGAGGTACATGAGGGAAGAAATTATATATGTAATAGTTGTTGAAGGGATTAAAAGGCACTTTTTTTCGGAAACAGATAATCAACTGAAAAGCGAATAAAACACAACATATGCAGCTACCGATCGATAGTCAATGCATGTACAGTGCAGTTTAAATACGATAACGTGCTGTAGAAATATTATCAAAGTTAATGTTCACTACAGCTTATGTGTATTGATTCTTGTACTCACAGAAAAACAAATGTAATGTTTAATATATAGAAAGGTAAAATAAATAATCAAGGCTTCTGTCAATCAATAAATGCAAGCACACATATTTCATCGTTTAGAAGTACAAATGTATGTTACTGGAATAATTGACCTAATATCTTTGACATGAAATAAATATTGAATATAATGTACAGTTTTAAGTAAAGTATGTTTCATCCAGCTGATGACAGAAGAAAATAACTTAAAAAGTCTAAGGCAACTTGATTCCACGCAAGAAATGTAACTGCTTTTGCCACGTAGCCTGTGATTATGTGGTTTTTGACATTTCTGGGTAAAATATTTCAGTTAAAAGGTTTTTTCAGTAAGCATGAAATACCAAATTCCTCATAACTTCAAACAAAAATTTCTTCTTATTTGCACATAAAATAAATTATTAGATTTCAGAATTTCTCAAAACGTTTTCCTCCAGGACTAAAATCAGTTACAACAGGGAAAGCTAAAATTCCTATGTTTACGCCCATGATTTAAACAAAACCGGCAAATATTGTACAAAATACAAAATGTACAAAAAATTGCCGTAATGTTTTAACAATGAATATGTATATCATTTACTTTTCAAACATTTTTCAACATGAATGGAACGTGAGAGACTCAGTTCCGTGAAATGTACTTTATCATATTTATTTATTTCATTTTTATTTGTTATTATAATATATTTGAACATTTATATGACAACGATAAACAAAATTTAAATATTTTTTTAAACATATAGATGGAAGTTTCTTACTTAATGTAATATATTTTTTTGATAAGTCCGAAACTCTTTGATTTTGTGCCTGCTAAGTAGACACGTTTGATTTGTGTTCCCACTGCTCTGTTTCAAAAAGAATAATGAATACAAATTGATGGTATATTTTCCGGGATATCACCTAAAATTATTCTACATTGCTATATTTTATATATATGGAACAGTACTGATCAATTTGTTACTCTTTGTAATCATGAAACTCAGAAAACATTTGACTGAACAGAAATCAGATTAAACAGAGGAAAGAAAAAAAAAATAATAATAAAATAAAAATAAAAAAAATTATTGTAACAGAAAGACCAACCTCCCAAAAATTAAATTCATTACTTTAAAACTGACAGTAATCAAAAACTCATAACATGAGCAGTATATATATATATATATTTGAAAGATGAATTTAGTTTCGATTAGTACGCTTCGCTCAATATTTTTTAGCCACAATAATCCTGTACATATTGCCAATACCTATAGGTATACTTACAATAGAATGTTAACCATTTAAAACTATAACAGATTACGTCTGGTCTACAATATCTTATTTTCAGTAAAATCTTCATCAGTCTAGCTGAAAAAAAAAGAAAAGGCAGTATCTGAGGCAGTATGTAAAAAGGCGTAAATTTCTTTACACCATAAAAGTTTCATGAAATCCCAATACTAAAATTTTAAATGTTGATATTCGAATTAAAATTAGAATATCATCAATGACAATATGAGGAATCGTATCCAGTAAGTGTCAATATATATAAAGGTAAAATTTAATGTGCATTTGTAAGATGCTTTCGTGTCGGACAAATGAAATCAAATAGTTTGAAAATAATTTTATTTTTTCTTTGTATATGAATTTGTACATTAAAAATTCATGGGCCATATATAAGAATTAATTCATGACGTATTAATTTGTTGGATGTTACATCCGAGATTATATTTTGTGAAAAACTGTATGACAACAAATTTATGAACTGAATGAATTATTATTTCGATTCCAATACAATACACGCAGAAAATTGTTTATATGAATACCAATCAACAGACCGGAAGTGGTGGCTATATCAGATAAATCCTCTACAGTTTGTGATTTCAGCTACAAATGGGGGAATATTGGAAGTTGATAGAGAGAATTGTGTTTTCATGAAAATACAATGTTTAGTCAACGCAACTCGGTGAATATAGCATACACGCATGCGTTAATTTCGCTAGCCCAGGCAGAAATAAATTAAACCAAATTATCTCCCTTTAAGAGTTTCTCTTGCGTTTGTGGTTACATTTCAGACAAAATCGTCGTTAAGGTTGGTTTTCAGAGGAATCATCCGTAAATTTCATATTTCTTCAATTTATGGAAATAAAGCTGTATACGAACAAGAAACCAAATCGTTGCTTTATCTACATGTGTACTTTGTTTTAGCCAATATTTTTAAAGGATAAAAAGCAAATTTATTTCCAATGTACGCATTTCATCGCTTGGATATTTTTGAAAAAAATGACTTCAGCATCACGTGGTGTTTGGAAAAGATTATTATTTGAATCATGTTCACTGTTACAACATTATATTTAATTTTGGATCAGTGTCTTTGATTTTTGTTATCGACGGAATTAATCATAACGGCTTTAGGTCTGTTTGATATGTATATCATATACAAACGATAATAACTTTTTTATTTCTGTTTATTGTCAATTATGTACTTTAAGCGCAATCTTTTACTATTTTGAAAGTTATAACTTATTTTAAGTACAGAAAGTATTAGGATGTGACTTACTAATAGTTTCGGCAGTTAACACAGTTTCTTGGTTTCCATGAACGGAGAAATCGTTCAATTTCTGAAATTTTATTCTGTGCGTTGAAACTGACTGAAAATATGCAAGTATAATAAATTGAAATTTCCACAACTTTACATATTTGTTTTGATGGCGCTTTTTCTTGTCACAGTATTTCTTTGGGATCAAAGAATGTCCCAATTCATTTAATTTTTAAGAATTAAAACATCGAACGAACTTAAAGAAATTGTACTATTTTAACTTAAGTTTTAATTTTTCAGTTAAATAACTGCCCCAAAACTGATATTATATATTTTGAACACTTGGAAACAAAAATAAAATAAAAAAAATGGCTTTTTCTTATCTCATTTAACTAAAGAGATAGGCACTTTTATTCTCGTTTGACCTATTTCCTCTCTGATCCTTGAATTCGTAAGGACGTCATACATAGCTTCTAACTTATACATCGTGTGTGCGTGTACCGAATCTGTAAGCACGTACAAGGTCATCAGCTTTTGCAACTTATGCCAGTTATTATTCAAAACTATTACATTTACTTAGAAACAATAACAGTTGCATTTACATGACTTAACTGATGCTAAAATTAGCGACATAAAATGGGAATGTAGTTTTAGCTGCAGGAATTCACTCGTATACATGATTAAAAAAACAATATTTAAAGATATTTAATATATCACTTATATTTATATCTATATATATTCTCAGTATCTCTATATCATGTACTATTGGTTTATGAGAATAAAGTTGACTGATTGATTGATTGACTATATTGGTAAAAACAATTTTGTGCTGATTATTCTACAATGTACATTCCACGTTCATTCTAGTATTGAATACCTACAGTACTGACTTCCTAATTGTTCTAGTTTATTAATCTTCCTTAAGAATCCCCTAAATGATTTCTACAAAACTGCTCATATTTAGAAATTACAAAAGAAATCCCTGTTTGTGATCATCAGTCAGTTTGTAGATATTCAAGTCGAAATAATTAATACCCAACCAACATACATTCTCAGAAAGAGACAAATTTAATAACCTTAAAATCGCAGACTTCCTCCAATATACACAGGTGCCAAGAAAAAGACATTCAAAGTACATTTCAGTTGGCAAACCCACAACAATTTTTGTTTCACATTTATTCTAAGAACACATGAATTTCAAAGGAAACAGGATTGCTGTAAATCAAGCCAATAAAAACAAATCGTATGGAAACAGAAAAAATATTGATTATAGGTATGACGTAGACAGAGATAACTTAACAAACAATTGTGATTTATCATGTTGTCTGTAACGGTAAAATGTAAAGTTTGTTGGCAAGCCAACTATTACTGAAGTAGACGTTTACTACGGTAGAGAAGTCGAAATCACAGATTTTTAATTTTTGACATGGAAATAAGCCTTTCATTTGCAGTTACTGTAACATTAACAGGTAATGTACCACGGAAGAAGTTAAAATTGTTTCAAGGAAGTATACATTATTGAAAAGCTGACCTATCTGCACTTTTACTTTTGGTTAGCAGTACTGTTTTGGCTATGGATGGCGAATTCAGCTGGTTCAAGAGAAGGTGTCAAGGGTTCCAGCAATGAGAAATGGTTAAAAACAAATTTTGTCCACGAGAACAATAGACTATCACCAAAATCAAAGTCCTGACGCGACAAGACAACATCACAAGAAAACTCAAACACGAGAATTAAAATGACGCCTGGTGCATTCAAAAGGTAAGCGTTTTTGGCTGGCAATACTATTTTGGCTATTTATGGCATTTAGTGGTTGAAGAGCATATTGTAAGGGTTTTTCAGTAACTTTTGTTCACTAGAACATAAGACTTGGAATTCTCATCAAAATCGAAATCCGGACAAGATAAGATAACACTACACAGGAAATAATAATAATGAAAGTACCCCCCCCTAAAAAAAACAAAACAAAACAAAAAAAAAGAAAAAAAAAAAAAAGCGGGCAATACGACTTCAACGCAAAACTTGAAATTACACAGCTGTATAACCAAGGTAAGCACTGCATGCTCTTTATGCATCAAGTACATGTCAAAGGACGTTACAAGAAACGAAAGGAAATCATACTAGACATCACAAGACTTGAAATGTACATGTCCTAAACTTTTTTCTAGAAGCCTGGAAGCAAAAACAATGTGTAATGCTCTTAAGACTCCGGTCAGACAGGATAAAAAAATGCAGTGTGATTATCTTTTATTTGTGAAGGGAATGATTATTCCCCCGTTTCTCTTTTCATATTTCATCTGTTACTTCCCTTTCTGGTAGGGTGGATGGATGGATGAATGGATGCTTAATGTCCAGCGGGTAATCTTTCAACAATATCCAGGTCGAGAAGATATTAGTATGATATGAATATCTATAAATCATACTTTGTACTAGACCAATACGCTGAGTTCGATTTTTATAGTGCTAGCTCACTGAAGTAACAGTCCGCAGTAAGACATGTCACCCCACTCGAACACACTATTCTGACTCCGAGCCGCCAATCTTTGCTCTTACTCCTTAAAGCTGCGTGCTTAGCGGAGAAGCAGCAAATACCAGTTTTAACGCCTTTGGTTTTACCAAGCCGGGGATCGAACCCGCGACCTTCCGCACTCGAGGAGAGCACGATAACCATTACACCACCGAGGCGGCCCTTTCTGGTAGGTGTATGGTATTAAACACCAAAGGAAATTTGAATTTTTTAAAAAGTAATTTAACCGCAAAGCTTTATGGGTACTATATATGTCCATTCAAATACCATTATACAGTCAAACCTCGTTGTGTGGAAATCGATGGGACTGTCGATTTTACTTAGAATTAACCTAGAATTAGAGTTATGCGAGGTAATTTCAGCTGTGTATTACTATGACAGAGCTGTAATTCTACGATCGACCTAACCCATGTGAACGACTTTTGTCAGTTCCAGTAAACGAGATTCAAATGTATATGAAAGAAAATATTGCAAAAGGGAAGAACTATATGTAATATGAAAATCAGAAACAACCAATACAGTTGTTATATTTATTTTCTAGACTTCATATAGAAAAAAAAAATCAGAAATGCCATTATGCTTTCCACGACAACAGCAACAGGTGCATTATTATTTCTTCCTTTCAAATTGAAATTGTTCGGAACAATGGGACATCTTATTAATAAACAAGGCTCTAAACAAGAACTACGCCAGTCGTAAGCATATTCATTGTTGTCCTTCTACATAAACTATGTGCAGTTTATTGTGTTCTGGTCTAAATAAGAAGATATTGTGGACCATTGTTTTCACTGAAGTACAATTTAATTTCTAAAAATTTCACAGACTGTTTTATTGAGATTTTTCTTGATAAATCACATCTTTGGCGTCTTTTTCTTAAAATATTAGAGGATCTAGACAATTTATTTTTCGAAAGACAGACAAACGGACAAAGAAACGAATTTACATCAGACGATACACAAGTCCGCATGTCAAAACAGGTTAAATTATATATACGATAACACGAACCAACTAATACTATATCATCAGCGTTCCATTAATTTCAAAGTATTTTGAAAGTCAAACATTTAAAGCTATCCAGTGTCTAAGTTTATAAAGTCCTGTAATTATTGATATTTTACAAAGCTGGTCTTTCTTCAAGTCCGTCTTGGGCAACTCTCATAAAAAACAATGATCCTCGTTTTAATAATGAAAACTGCATTTCTATGTGAAAAATACGTATTCTGACAGCTGAAAATTTGCCTAATTTAATCCAGTATTTAAACTACTTTATTTGTCAAAACCTTCAAACTTACGCAAAGGTTAAAATGGTATCATTTTTTATTACAAATTATAACGTCGAGAGCTGTTAATCTGTTGTCATCCGTATTTATAAGCTTTGAGTGTTTTTTTCATAATTTCAACTAATGAATTTAATGTAAATCCAGGGTATTTTGTTTATGAATAATACTAAATAGAATTGTTTGTAGACATATTTTTTAATATAATGCATATCCTTGCTGATAAGTCTTTCGCAGCTTTTTCTCGCAAACTCAGAACATTACAAACTGCATGCTTCAGTTTATTCGGTATTTTGCATCTTTCTGAAAAGGACAAAATGGTGTTTTTGTAACCGTAAGTCATCTGCAACCAGTCACATTTATTTCGTGTAAATAGAAAATAATCTGAATCGACCTGTTGCATCGTTAAGAGTGCGCATGACTCGTGTTTCTGGAATAACCTTCGTCAGGTACGCTCAAGGCCAAAAATATTGAATTTTACTATGACATATTTAGATTTAGAACAGCAATAAAAGCGTTGTTCCTTTGCCTGGCTTTCGCCTCATATATATTTAAGAAATTTTATCTCGTATACATTTTACCCCATATATCTTCATCTCTTATTTGATATGTCCAAAATGATGTCATCAAATTTTTAACTTTTAGATCCATAAAATGCTATTATTTAATTAGAGATTTCTGCATTGGCTTAGTTTTTTATTGTTTGTTTGTTTTTGTTTTTGTTTTTTTTTAGTCCGAGACCCTATGCACTGGACAAAGGTAAAAACCGCTATAGCAGGCCTCTCGTATCCATAACTAAGCCAATTCGGAAATCTTTATAATCGGTAATAACTTTATATAACTTTTCATAATGTATCTTTATCATATCATATTTGATGTCTACAATTTCAGTTTCATTATTAACAGTGTTGCTTACTATTGTAAATTACAATGTTTGCTATTACATCTATTTATGCTGATAGCAATAAACTTATCTTTATCTTTTATTGAATTAACTTACATTGAAATTTCAAAAAAAAAAAGCATGAAATATATATATTAGACGAAATAGGGTCATAACTGATAGCGACATCATAATTCTCCTATCGCTTAATTTTGTTTCAAAAATTTTCAATATATCAAAATTTTTCATGAAGAAAATGGTCACACTGGTCTTTAATAATGTGCTTTAATACAATTACTTAGAAAATGTATTTGAAGCGGAGTTAACTTTTTTTATGATTAAAAATACACATATGTCGTCTATTTATATAGACGAAAGTCGGCAATGTATCTTGGTGGACTTTCCTTTCCTTTCCAAGCTATTGCAATAGCAGTTTTGGCTGTGTCAAAGTCAAAATAACGTGCAAGATTGTTAATTAATAAAATCTCTCATATTTTAGTATTGTCTAGATTTCTCTAGAACGCAGTAGCGTGCCTATTGCATTCGAATAAAAAAAATCTATATTTGGAAGAATATCATCGTTACCGTCACAAACGGCGTTTTTATCATTTTCCTCATAGCCCAACCCGAATTTGTTTTAGTTTACCTCTTGCCTCTTCATTCACTAGTAGTCTCTGGATTAAAATGGTCGTTCAGGATGACCGACAAGTGAACTACCCGTGCAAATAATCATTTCTTTGTCATTCTGGAGACCTATGAGTACTCTGGCTGCCAATGTAAGAATCACCTGGACGCTGGCCGTTTTCATAGGTATACATGTTGGAGATTCGTGTGCCTCTTACATAATCCCAATTAACAGCAGCAACTACTACGAAGGATTTGAGACTAAAAATGCAGTTTAGACGTAATTTCAAGTAAGCTATAAATGATATAAGAGCGCAAAATAAATATTGTAATCGTAATTCCTTTTAAAAATACATTTCGTGATTTAAAGTATGAAAAAAAAACACAGATTCAAATTTAAATACACACGCTTCGATTTTTCATCAATTCATAAATTTTCTCTAACCCCACAGAAAGCTTTACAAATACAGAATAAAACATATATGGTCGTGCGGCATTTATCCCGGAATTTTGAGGGTCAAAAAGGGGGAGAAATTTTGCACTTCAAAATGCTTTCAACCGACCTCTGAGGCTAAATGACGTGACTACAAGTTCAAACATGAAACCCGAAATTTAAAACTGCAACATTTCTACTGAATATTGAATAATCTATTAAATTTTAAAATCGTATTCAATATTGACCAATCAGACACGTACCGACATTTTCTTCGGGGTTGATGGGGTAAAGTCTAGCTGATTACCGAAAAGATACAATTGGGCTCTTGTAACCCTAAGAACAACGAGTTACGAATTTGTAATTTTCTATTGTAAAAATTATTACCTCCCTTGATTTATTTATTGATTCTAGGAAAAGACTTACATTTCAATCAAAATTTTGTCATAATTGATTACTTTTATTGATGATTATTTGGGTTTCTTTCAGTGACTGAGATGCAGCATTAAATAGTGACAGTTCAATTTATTTACAGAACAAATGCAGTTTTATAATTGAATTTAAACTTTAAAATTTACATGTTCCAGTTTTAATTAATTATAGAATTTCAATTTGTATTGTTCGTATTCAGAACAGTAGACGAATTTTGGACTTGCCCAGTCCCTGTTATGACTAATAGATTTCGCTGTGATAGATGAAATTATTTAGATCAACTAGGATACATATTAATTTAGAAATATCATAGAAATTTCTAGCTTGCAAGCTCTCTACTACCATAGTTTACTGTAATAAGAGAACTCTTTGAATTATTGTATCACTTCTTGCCAAAACTTAGATGCCAGTGGAACGAACCTCATTTCGTGATATTCCCACATTAAACCGACTTCTTTTATGGACATCAAGACATTTTCACACGACACGAGGGGACGGTGACGCATAGCAGCCCCACCGTTAAAAACGTTTTCAAAGGTCGAGACAAGTATCCAGGGTCATTATACACAAGTTTACCTATAACATACGATATTTAACTAAAATTTGTGTACACATTTTTTCTTTGCATGCTTGCTCATACATAATTCATTAAGAATTTTATTTCTTTAAATATTTTTAATAACGGAGTTAACACAAACATATACAGCAGTAATAAAAAACGTGAAGTATATTAAAATCGAAGTACATGGGGAGTCATTTCCTATATAAGTTCTGGTATGGATGTTCCTACAATCGAAGTCAAATTTTCTATCACCTGTCTGCCATGGAGTATTTTTTTTTGTTACCGGTTTCTAAAAAAGGATTGCTTTCTAATAAGGTACTACAATGTATACAATTATCATACAAGGGATCATTTTATTAAATTGTATTTTATTAACTCATGGTTATAAGTTAATCGTTAATACTTAAGTTGAATAAAAGATGCATATACAATCGATAGTCTGAAATGAGATTACAAATTGTCATTGAATTCAGTAAAAAGCGCCGGAGTTCAAAAGCCTCTGAAGAACACACATCATATTGTGAGATTCCCCCCCCAACCCTAAGTATAAGCTATAGTAAATAAATACGTTTCTGTACATCTAGCATCTCTAGGAAAAGACAATTTTTTGCTTTTCTTTTTTTTTCGTTAAAATTTAATTATTCTGTGTAAGTCAACCTGTCTTTGGTTTTATAAAACATCTGAAATTAAGATTTCAGAAAAAATTCGTTGTATCAAGAATACTAAAATTCGTGGTTTTGATATTTTCTAGTAATAGCGTAATCTGAAATGTGTAATAACAATCTATAATTATTATGTCATTCGTTGAATGACTTATTTTGGTGGTTTTTATTGCAACTACAAAAAATTGATACGCAGCGAAATTTGATAGATCACATTATTGTTGTGTAAAC
>JAOXYI010062770.1:0-12635 GCA_028566495.1 Lithophaga antillarum | reverse complement strand
GAAAATAACCACTCACCACTATTGTGGCAAGTTCATAATTTATTTCAGTTATGTACTAATCACTAACAACTCACCATTAAAGTTTATGTTCATGCCTGATATCAGTTACATACAGGTCACTAACCACTCACCACTAAGGTTGTAAGTTCATGCTTGATATCAATTACATACCAGTTTGGGAAATGTCAGAATTCGGAAACATTTCTGAATTCAGAAACAGTTTCTGAATTCAGGAACTCAGAGGTTTCTGAATTCGGAAACTTCAAAGAAATATCAGCATCAAGTGGAGAATAAATTTCAAAATTTTAAATGAATATAAACAGATTTCTTTGGGGTCTGAAAAAATCCAACAAAGAACCAAAAAATTCCCAAAGACCCCTATGTTAAATTGTTCAAAATTTGAAGCAAAAATTGTTTTTTCAGGCAGTCTAAAGATTCTGAATTTGGCAACATGTTTCAGAATTTAGAAACATTTCCTAATTCTGACATTTCCCTAACTGATACAGGTCACTGTCTACTCATCACTAAGGTTGTATAAAGTTCATGCCTGATATCAGTTACATACAGGTCACTAACCACTCACCATTAAGGTTATAAGTTAATGTCTAATTTCAGTTACATACAGGTCACTGACCATTCACCACTAAGGTTGTAAGTTCATGCCTGATATCAGTTAAATACAGGTCAATGACCATTCACCACCAAGGCTGTAAGCTTATGCTGGATTTCAGTTACATACAGGTCACTGCTAAACTCACTGCTAATTTTATAAGTTCATGCCTGATTTCAGCTATGTACAGGTCACTAACCATTCACCTCTGTGGTTGTAAGTCAGTGCCTGATATCAGTTACTTACAGGTCACTAACCACTCACCACTCAGGTTGTTAGCTTATGATGGATCTCAGTTACATACAGGTCACTAAGCATTCACCACTAAGGTTTATAAGTTCATGTCTGATATCACTTACATACAGGTCACTAACCACTCACCACTAAGGTTGTAATTTCATGCCAGTTTCAGTTACATACAGGTCACTAACCACTCACACTAAGGTAATTTCATGCCTGTTTTCAGTTACATACAGGTCACTAACCACTCACCACTAAGGTTGTAATTTCATGCCTGTTTTCAGTTGCATACAGGTCACTGAACCACTCACCACCCAGGGTTATAAGTTTATGTGCCTGATTTCAGTTCAGTACAGGTTTCTAACCATTGCTAAGGTTGTAAATTCATTCCTGATCTAATTATGTAAAGGTCACTTACCACTCACCACCAAGGTTGTAAGTTCATGTCAGATTTCAATTACATACAGGTCACTAACCATTCACCACTGAGGATGTAAGTTCATGGTAGATTTCAGTTACATACAGGTCACTAACCACTCTCCACTAAAGTTATAAGTTAATGTCTCTGATTTCAGTAACATACAGGTAGTTGACCACTCACTACTAAGGTTGCAAGTTAATTCTAGATTTCAGTTACATACAGGTTACTAACCATTCACCTCTATGGTTGTAAGTTCATGCTTGATATCAGGTAATACAGGTCACTAACCACTCACCACTAAGATTGCAAGTTCATGGCTGATATCAATTACATATAGGTCACTGACCACTCACTACTAAAGTTGTAAGTTCATGTCTGATTTCAATTCCATACTGGTCACTAACCACTCACCACTAAGGTTGTAAGTTAATGTCTGATTTCAGCATGCTTAGTTTGAATTTTACCAGTTACTCCACAATGAACTCTGATTGTGTCAATTCAGCTAAAGATGTAAGAAGTGGCATTTAATGCAAAACAATTAAATAATTGATGTGTTAAATATTTTAAGGAGTTAGTGGAACAGTGAGCTTATTTAGTTAGGGGATTTGATGTAGTTTCTGATTTATTTGTTCTTTATCTGTTTATTCAATTATATAATTTTTGTGTATGTCTTTATATAAATTTTGTTTCTATATTTTTTATTAGTAAATATTATTGATGAAATATTTATTTTCTATTATGTTTTATTATAGTTTGTTTTGGAGAATTTTTATTTATATTTTTTGTTTAAGATTTACACTGTATCAGCATTCTTTTTTATCCAATTACATTTTTAATAAGTTCATGACCTAAAATGTCACTATTAAATTTCAAGTGATGTAAAACTTAAACTTGGCTAAAAATTAAATTTTTTTATAAGATATTCAAGACTGAAATAAAAATATTTAAGACTGGATTTATAATAACCAATAGTTTGCAGAACTCAGCTGCTTAAATAACAAATGTGTGATTAGCATTTTTAGATTCCTGTTAAGAAATCTAAAAATTGTTGAAAAAAGTTTAGGAACATTTTTCAATCACTTTATCACCAATATGTTCAAAAGAAACTGGAAAAGATGCATAGTTATTTGTTTGCATTTTGACTTATTCCAAGCACAGAGCAGTTGACTTTATATATATTGCTGGTCATAATGAGTGAATTCCTAGACTTCATCTCTTCTGATAACATCTATTTCTTGCTGTCTGGTCCATGATAAAATTATTATTTTTACTAAATTTAGTTTTGGGAAGAAAATAGAAACTGCCTTCTTTTTGTACAACATGTACTTATTTTTGCATAAAAATTCAAAAGCTGAAAAATCCCCAATCTTTTTTTTTTTTTTTTGTATTTCATGACTTCACTGTATGTTGGAACTTAACCAACAGAACTTTCAATCTTTAAAGGAAACCTTATTCAATATCAAAGTTTATATTGCAATTTAAGAATGAAAATTTAGGACTTAATTCATCATGGCTTGAAGTAATTATTTTTACAAATATGAAAATTAATATTGCATGTAATCAAACTGTGCCATTGTAAGATATGTATGTGAAATGCTTTACATTTCAGCTGTCAAATTATTTTTGTTTTCATAATAAATTGATGTGTTCATTTCACGCAGACTTTGTTATCTTTGTACCTAGAAAATTATTAAAAAACAAGTACATATTTGTCCAATGGACACGGAGCCCTGCCAATGATCTGAGTATTTTAGGGAGGAAGTAATATATCTATTTATTATTTTGGAAGATATAAAAGACTACAATTGTGTTCATTAGAATTATACAAAAAATGCTTAATAATGGACTTATTTGTAATAATATATTATGCATATAAAATTGTAAGACACGAAATTCTTAATTGTTTCGTTTCCGGGTCTTTTTAGTTTTAAAATGGTGCAGACAAAATTCCTGAAAACTAATAGCACAACCACAGCAATGTGAACAACAAAAGTATATCAATAGCAATGTCAGCACAGCAACAGGAAGTCAACAGCAATGTTAGCACAGTAATAGCATGTCAATAGCAATGCTGGCACATCAACAGCAGGTCAATAGCAATCTTAGCACAGCAATAACAGTCTGCTGCAATGCAGCACAGCATATATGAATTCAATAGCAGTATTAGAATGGTAATAGCAGGACAATAGCAATGATTGCATTGCAATAGCAATGTTAGCACAGCAACAACAGGTCAATAGCTATGTTAGCACAACAATAGCTTGTCAAAAGCAATGTAGCACATCAATAGCAGGTCAATGGCAATGATACCACGTCAATTTCAAGTCCATAGCAATGTTAGTATAGCAATAGCAGCACAATAGCAATGTTAGCACAGCAATAGCACATCAAAAGCAATGCTAGCAAAGCAATAGCATGTCAATAGTAATGTTACCACGGCAATTGCAGGTCAGAAGCAATGCTAGAATGGTAATAGTATTGTTAGCACAGCAACAGCAAGTAAATAGCAATGTTAGTACAACAATAGCAGATCAACAGCAATGTTAGCATAGCAATAACAGGTCAATGGCAATGTTAGCACATCAATTGCAAGTCCATAGCAATGTTAGCACAGCAATAGCAGGTCAATAGCAATGCTAGCACAGCAATAGCAAGTCAAAAGCAGTGCTAGCACAGCAATTTCATGTAAATAGCAATGTTATCATTGCAATAGCAGGTCAAAACCAATGCTGGCATGGCAATAGTATTGTTAGCTCAGCAAGAGCAAGTCAATAGCAATGTCAGCACAACAATAGCAGGTCAATAGCAATGTTTGCACATTTATAGCAGGTCAATGGCAATGTTAGCACATTAATTCCAAGCCCATAGCAATGTTAGCACATCAATAGCAGGTCAATAGCAATGTAACAATAGCAACATCAAGTCAGTAGCAATGTTAGCGTAACAATAAAAGTCAATAACAATATTAGCACATTAATAGCATGACAATAGCAATGTTAGCACACCATCTGAAAGTCAATAACAATGTTAGCATTGCAATAGCAGGTCAATAGCAATGTTACCATGGCAATAGCAGGTCAATAGCAATGTCAGCATAGTGATATCAGACCAATAACAATGTAAGAACAGCAGTAGCAGGTCAATAGCAATGTTAGCAGAGCAATAGGAAGTCAATACCTTAAATTCTAATCCTTAACATGTATCATTATGAACCACAAAAAACAAAGGAATCCAAAGTCAGTGAACCGTGAAACTGAGGTCACAGCATCCTTTTGTCACAAAAATGTTGCAGTTCATATGCTGATGTATCCACTGACCACATTTCATAATGTTACCACATCTACTTCATGTCAAACTACCTTAAATTTTGCAGATCATATCTTTATTTATCCACTGACTAAGTTTCATAATATTACCACATTTTCTTCAAGTAAAACTACCTTCAACCTAAACCTTGACCTGTATGCAAAAATATGAAAAAGGAACAAAGAAATTCTAAGTTGATGAACCACGAATTCAAGGTCATAGTATCCTTTCAGAAATGAAATGTTGCAGTTCATATCATGACGTACACCTATATCAAGTTTCATGATGACATTATTACTCCTTCATGAAAAACCTACTTTCAACATAAACCTTAACCAGTTGAGGACGGATGTACGGAAGGACGGACGCACAGGCCGAAAAATTGTATGCCCACCCCATCCCCCCTTTTGCCTTGCAGGCGGGGCATAACAATTAGATATAAAGCATATACACTATAATGAGAGCCATTCTATTCAGAATTATAACATACTGCTAAAAAGTAGCATTGTTAAGAACTCTATATAAAATCTATAAACAAAATGATTTACAGTATAAGAGATTTCTACGTTCTTTTAAAATTAAGCAACAGCTTTTGGCACATATGAAGAGTACACTATAAGCGATAAATTGCTACCCTGAGTTTTGGGAGTACAGGTTCACTTGGAGAAAAGAACCACCAGTAATGTAAAGTCCAGACATCTGAAATACAGTTAATATATGTAATTTTTTTTTGCGTTAGTGGCAGTATGCATATTTAACATAAAGCACAAGCTAGGTAGTATGTCTGAAAGGGAACTTTCTTTATTAGCACATCTTTTTTTAAAAATAACTTGGATTACCGATTTTTGATGAAATCATTTAGTAACATTGTGCTTAAACACATTTATGTATGTGAAATAAACGTCTGATCGGACACGTTTATTCACATGCATTAACTTGTTTAAACAGAACGTTACAAATGATTTCACTAAAAGTATAAAGTTATTCAAACTTAAAATATTCATTTATGGAAAAAAACCTTAAAGTATGATTCAATAGATAACAAAAAGGTGTACAAAACGTAATGGAGCAACATCTATTTCAGAACTACTAAAAATTGAAATAAAGAATCATCAAATTGGTAGATCAAAAATATTTTGTTGAATGTATTAATGAAAGCATTACATCATCGGAATTATATTTAAAAAATGATTATGTAGATTAATTGAAGTGGCCATTGACGATATTACTGTTATGTTTAGTTTGAATTGTTCAATATAGTCAGAGCTAAATAAACCTTCCTGAAATTTACTTACTGCTAAATTAGAAATATTTGATGGGATATTGGGGTTAATTGTCACTTTCATCATTCTTTCAGCCAACAGTTGTTCGGCTGAAGCGGTGAAAAGCCGACTTTGGGTAGTTGTCCGAAAACCCACGACGGCGGTGTTAGACTAGTAGTCATGAATCAGCGCCCTTAACCACTCGGGCATTCAGGCCCTGGAAATGTTTGATGTAAAAATGTAATATCATTCCAAGACTAAACTGAACCTGTATCATTCACCTGACTATACAAATAACCTGCTTATGGAAACTGATGTATGTGGCCTTCTTTGGAATGCTTACTAGAAGAAAAACACGAAAATGATGATGACCATGTACAAATCAAGGGCGGATTTAGGCACCCTCCTCCCCTGTTTGCAGTGAAAACATTTGCAAGGAAAAATAGGGAAGTATTTGAACCGCGCCAGGTGGAAGGGAACGCCAAAAGCTCTTCTTTGTTTTGTTCGTTTGATTGTTTTTGTTTTTGTTTTAATTTTTGGTGTTTTTTTTTTAAACAGGAGGTGTGGAATAAGTTTTGGACCTCTTCCTCGTTTGAATAATCCTCATTTTCGTTGGTCAGCCTTCACTGGACTATTGAAACTGAAATGCGATAAAGCTATCGATGGACAAACAACAATGGGTGATGCAAAGTGATGGCCACGCGAGCTGAAAAAGTAAATGCATTTAAATATACTTATATTTTACATGTAGCTGTTGAGAACCTTTCACTCACTGCACTGAAGATTATGCATTGCAACAACGATAACATGACTTGCACTGGATTTAAACAAACATTCAACAGATGAAAGTGAAAAGAATATTACAGATTTACAGAATAAATGTACCTGGTTGACCATAAGCAACTGTTGGTGGTGGAGCAGGTTGGCTTTGATTCGGTGGATATCCTATACAACAAAAGCAGAGTCTATATGTGTTAGTTAAAGAAAAGAAAGTTTAAAAAGCATTATCTAATGATTTACAAATATTCGATATAAATAGTAATAGTGATAAACGCATTATAATCATGCAGTTGTTATAGAACGAGTAATAATATACACATAGACAAAAGTTAAGCACCACCACCACTGTTTTTCAATATATCACCAATTTTCAAGAAAAATAAAATGCAATACCGATTTATTAATGTCAAAAATTTTTAAACATAGGTTGTGCTTAAAAGAGTTACCTCTCTTTCCAGTGTTAAACTCCACGGACAACATATTTGGGTTTGTGTTCATCAGAATAGTAAAAATGATTTTTTAAACAGATTTATTTAACATTAAGCTAGATGTATATTTATATATACATGAAATTAATAATTCATCAAATGTACATTTTCCCAACAGTTTATCTTGTTAATATTCATAAATGCTAAATGAATAGTCCAGAACATTACTGAATTTTCTACTTTGCATATTCAATTCATGAATTTCAAATCTCAAAATATGACCAAAACTTTAGATTATGAAGGAAATGGAAAAAAAAATGAAGCTAAGGCAACACAAAATCTGAAACAATTGCCATCTTCGTCAAACAAAAAGGGTCATTAGCAAGACTCACGTGCTATAAACCAGTATATTGTTTGGCGAAATGCCAATGATTAAAAGTTTATATCGACAAAATTAGTCCAATTTTGTAGATCCTTTGACCTTTTACATTTCAGGAAAGGAAGTGATCTCATGATTTGACATAGTAATAATATAGGAAAAATCTGTGTATGTAGCCTTAGTTAATTTCTCAAAATAAAACCACACACACACACACAACTGTTTTTATGACTGAAATGCTTAAACAGTCTTAAGTCTTACGAATTCATATTTTCATGATTTTGACAATGATTTTCGTCCTTCTGAACAACCAGAACTGAAGCTGACAATTTATTAAATTCATGGTATTGGTAATAATAATGAGTTTCCTTCTGACAGCCAAGATTGAATAATTTTTATTTACGAAAAGTACAAGTACACCAATATGAACGAATTCAAAGTCTGGAATATATCATTCTAAAAACTATCAAAAAAAAATTTAGATCAGGAATTGGTCAAAAACAGTAGCAGTACTTGTATACAGGATACGTGATTTTATAGTTAACATCAATAAAAACCATACCAAAGTAATGATATTTATACACAGATTATCAGCTTTTCATTGCAATATAGTTTATTATTGAACAGCAAAGTAGGCAGTTTTGGTTTGGATGTTGGGATTTATCGTCATTTCAGCAATTTTTCAGTTTTACCCTGACTACCAGACTTACTGGGGAACCGGGATAGCCCGGACAGCTATCCAGCTGAATGGGGAAACCCCCGACCTTGAGTATAGATGCATGGCAACCTTAACACATGAAACGGGTCGAGCGGGACTCTAGCTCGCGATAGTGGCCATAAGTCAGCGACCTTAAGCACTCGGCCAATCAGACTCTTGCAGTTTTAGAGAGAAAAGCACACTGTGCGAAATTTATCAGGATAGTGAACACATACATAAAAAGTGATCATATGTATACAAGATAGCGATGGAAACACAGTAAAGAATGTGTTATAGTCGATATGATGTCTTAATTCAGTAATGAGACACAAGTAAGGCAAGTAAAATATATGTAATATGTGTGTTAGTGTTAATCGGCATACGTATGTACCTGGATATAAAGCTTAAAGTAAAGATACTGCCTAGACGTTAAGACTGGTGCCGAATGGAAATCAAGCCATAAAGTTTGTCAAGACACTGGCCCTACTGCCAGAAAAAAAAGAGCAGTCAGAAGTTTTTTCCTCTTCAAAATATATGAAAATTGTTCAGGTTAGAAATAAATATACAACAGTTTCTATACTAAGTAAAAGCTACAAGTAGATATAAATCAGAGTAACAGAAAGATAAAAATACTTCAAAATTATAATGCGAAAATAGTTGCATTAGACATTTAATCACGCAGGTAAGTCAATTTTAATGTTTTCAGAATACCGTTTTTTAAATAAATATTTTTAATGTAAACATAACACTTTAGATTTAATAATGAAATGAAATACATATATTTTCTGCAATTTTGATAGCAGTCACCACTTAGCCCTAATTTCTAATATACGTGTGTCATATTTCACTTTTGGTTTCCAAGACAAGTCATATAATCTACTACAAAACTTTGGATTTCTCTCCCTTTGTAACTGCGGCAACAGGGTAAGGACCAAACCCCGAAACCAAACTTGAGATATACTTTGATACAAATATAATTCGGTTAAATTATCAATGGGAACCTCCGTTCGTTAACAAGTACATATAGGATGGACTAAAGTAAGAATATTTCAATTAGAAAACGATTAAATCTAAATATCTTTTTATCCTTGAAAGACAGAAGAAAGTGGTCAGTCGAAAAGTTGTTCGGATTCAGGCTACCAAACCAAAACTGCATTAATTCAGTATCTAAACTGTGTGGTAAAAGCTGCATACATATGGGAAAAACCATATTTTTGCCTCTCAAAATCATAGAAAAATTTTCTATTTCCAATTTCTAAATCGCTTTGATTACTTGAGTGAATCAAACGCTTAATCCGTCTATTGTCCACTCACCCAGAGGTTCGAAATGTTGTATTGTTTGGCCATTTAAACCTCACTGTCGAGGAAGAACCTATTGTCTTTCTCCAGTGACTATGAGATTACAGGTAAACATCATTCAGATGCTTTTTGTCTGATCAACTTTTTGGGTGAAAATTTTGTTTTTCTCTCGTGTGCGGCTTTAATGCATATTGATTTTAAATTGTATGCAACAGATTTAAAATGGTACCGTAATACTGAACCCCAAAACTAGAATTTCAGCTATTCGTCTATCTTTAACGGTTAAAAAGTTATCTCGAATTTGCCGCTTTCTAATTGAAAAATTATTACTTTATTAGTCTTGCTTCTGTTTCTTTTATACTTAATTTCTTTGGTACAGATTTACGTGATTGAACAGTACATGTAATTCATCGGTTGGATGGTTCTTAAATTGGTGGATTCTTGGATTTATAATTATGCATCTCGTGGAGTTTTTAATTACATTGCTTAACTGGACATGAAATCTATGAAATTTGGCACTCAACGAATAACAATTATTTTCCAGTATTTTTGTCATTGTTCTACTGTTAAGTAAATGTGAAGTAGAGAGGTGCTTCGTATATTGTCATTTAATCGAATTATTGTTGATTCTTTGAAGACATGTATCTGAAATTAAATAGTGAAAATATGTGTAAAGTCTTCATTACCATTTAACAACTGCCACAAAAAATATAAACTATCACTTTTGTTCTCATACTTGTTTGACTGTTATTAACTTCATTGAACACTGTGTGTTTTCTAGCATATTTATGGTTTTTTTCAATTAATGAAGCAATAGTTATTTCTCTTGACTGTCAGATAAATTAAGAGACACGGTATTTTGTGAATTTCAGATAAAAATATACGTCTAAATATCACACTTGAAATCAGTATGAGAATCACATGATATAATGAACAGACTGATTTTAAACCTATTTTATTTTTTAGTAGAGACGTATGTAGGATAAGAAAAAGCTTATATAAACCCTGTCTTTAATATATATACTATTAAATAAAGTTTGCCTACAAGTTTAACGGATCACATAAGAAAAACATGCATTACGAAAAGCTGATTCAAAATTGATAGCGAGTGGTCAAATTGACAGCTCTTTTTGAACAATCGACAGCCCTTTTGACAGCTATACAAGCAGTCAAACCTTTGATCACCCGGCAGCTTTGTTTGACAGCTCAAAATAAATTTTACAGTCTCTACGTTACAAAAGTCATTTATTAGATTGATTGTGGTGTGACCAGTCATATTTTAATGTTATTTTTTCTTAGAACCAAGTTGACTAAGAACCAAAGATCTGGGCTGCCTTTTGTTCAAACGACAGGCTTTCAAGTGTTTAAAGGAAGCTGTCAACTGTAGCTAGCAAAATTATTTTTCGCTAGCAAAAAGCTGTCAACGGTCGCCAGCCTTTTGACAGCCAGGCTGTAAACAGTTGCTAGCCAGTGTTCGGAATGGGCTTCCAATTTGCATGCTTCTCGACAGCTTTTGTTTGACTTTCGCCAGGCCGGTACTTTACGATAATGGCACTAAGCAAGTTTTGTTTTTTTTGTTTTTGTTTTTGTTTTTAAACTCTTTTAATCCTAAAGCAATTTCAGTAATAGAAATTACTAAAATGTGTTATTATATAGCAGGTATGATATATGTAATTTGTATAAATACATAATGCTTCATTTAATGTGTTTTGTCGCCGTAATTTATATCAAATAAGATTAACAAAAACATATTTGCTTTTTATCAGCAACATCGGAACTGAATCAAAACCGTCCGTCCAGCCATAGAATAATACAGAGTATTACGCTTATCATATGCATTACTTTTTCTGGACATACATGTATCTTGCACTGGATATATATATCTGTGTTGTTTTTATATTACTCTCATTGTTTTGCTACATATTTTCAAATTGTAATGTATGTATTTCATTTTTATGTTCCATTCCTCAAGAATAAAAGGATGTTGCCTAACCAACGTCTGAAATATAACGAAAACACTATCATTTCATAAAAACAAAAAGAATATATCATAAACCATATAACACCTCCCGAGAAAAACGAAAAAAAAAAAGAAAAAAAAAAAACAACCAAAATTGCTAGTTATATTAAAATATTCGTCAAGAATACAAACAGCTAATAGAGGAGATAAACTACAAACAAATGAAACGTGAAACTGTATCCGTTTAATTTCATGAAATAAAAACAAACAAATCGAAACTAGGAAAAAACATAAAAAGAAAATTAAAAATGAAGCAAAAATATAAACAAAAGAAACAAAAAGAATCAGTAATAAAAACAATTATAACCGTACTCAGGAAAACCCAAACAGAACTTAATGGGGGATTAAATTCTTACAATATTACTACAAACCCTTATTTGGAAATTAATTTGCACTGGTTACATACGTTTATAGTCTTTCGGAACTGTGATAAACAGAACAGATTGATGCTCTTTTATAAATGTGCTTGTATTAAACAACGAAAAATTAATCCTGAAAGTATTTGTTTATTTGATAAAACTCTTATCTGGATATGAACATAATTTATATGATGAATATCAGAGTATTGGTTGTAAATAATTAATAACAACCCTTCTTAATTAAAAAGAGTGGCAAATTATTACCTGAATTCATTTTGTAATTTGTTGATGTTGACAAACAACGTCAGTTGCACCTCTGAAGGTAACAACATTAAAGAGAATTTTTGAATGATCTATCAATAAGACAAGTATTGCCAATCCCAGTCAAAATCAATATTGTAATGAATGACCAGTTATTATCAAACTGTGGACATTGTAAAGATGAAGTTATTTTAAAACCAGGAGAATTTAAAAATACTCAGCCTATACACAGAGTTGGTGTACTTATTGTTGTTATATCTCATCTACAAATAAAAGAATCCACAAACTGAGATGAGTTGCTAGCATTTCTATGGCCAAATACTACTGGCAATCAAAGGCGCCCAACGTGGAGTTTTGATTACCTTAATTTGCTTAATTTCCATTGATTGTTCTTATTCGCTTTGCTGTTTTGTTATTTTGCTATTTTTGCTAATGATGCAAATGGTTTGTCATATGTTATATGTTTATTACTAATGGCTATTTATGTAGAATCCATGAATAAGTCAATTATACATCACTGAATCAATTATTCAACAAGTCGGATATTGTATTTATTAGCTAAAGTAGCTGGTA
>JAOXYI010062661.1:0-12639 GCA_028566495.1 Lithophaga antillarum | reverse complement strand
GATTTAAATCTCTCTCTGGCCAATACCAATAGGAAAGATAGTGATTTCTTACAAGTTTTGCTGTATACCTTCGGCTAATGAAAGAGTGTAACAGCTGTAATTTACATAGAATTAGAAAGTCACTGAATGAACAGTTTCATGCTTTTAGAATGAACACTTGTAATTGCTACTTTTAATATATTTTTTTTTGATTACTTAAAATTTGCTTATGCAAAAAATCTTTTCAGGTGGTACAGATGTGTTGGACTGGACTGACTATGGTCTACAAACTGGTGTATATATTGATGGATTGACCTTGACAGTGTCTAGTGTGTATTATGTTAGTGTCAAAGTTCAAAATGGAGCACAGATGTGGAGTTCAGTGGTCACTTCCACAGGTGTTAAGATAACAGGAGGAAATAAGAAAGGTAAACTGTGTATTTTTAATAAAGCTGGAATCCTTTGGGTACTGTGTAATGCAAAATATTTGGTTTGATCGCCGCCATTTTGTGTGAAATGATGTAAATATTTCTAGCAAAACAAAAAGGGTTGAAGGTTTAGATGTTTATGAAAATTAAACTACTTCAAAGAAGTGGGAGTATACTGTTTTCACTCTTGTCTGTCTGTCACACTTTTTTGTCAAAGAATTCTTAGGATTTGATAGAACTACATATCATAACTTTGTGATCTTTTTGTCTGTGGCTTTTTATAGATGGGCTGTATGGTGCCTCCCATTTTTAGACCTACTGACGTATGACCTCCTGTTTTATGATAACATATAGATTGTGGGCTCTATGACACAGTACAAATTTGCATTAAACAAATTTCAGGAATTCCAATTTTCAGGACTACTGATTTTCAACTTCCTGTCTTATCACTAAATGCACTTTGTGTATTTTGTAATACAAATACAAATTTCCATCCAAGAATTCTCTGGAACAGCTTAGTGATTTTTTGTCTGTGGCTTTGAAGGGAGGGTTATACTGTTTTCACCTTGTCCATCCATCCTTCATCCATCACACTTTTTCATCAAAAAATAAACTGCATATCATAGCTTGGTGATTTTTTGTTGTGGCATTGTCTTAATAGGAGGGTCATATGGTGTGTCTCTTATTTTCAGACCTGACAGCTCACATATGCTGTGTGGTGGGGGGGGGGGGTATCTGTTATATTTTGTTTTTACAGATTTTGGTAAAATTGTTATGGCTGCAATAAAATTAAGGGTTGATTCAGTACTTTGCAAAGTGATTGTGGAAACTGGAAATAGACTTTGATAACATATAAAATACAAATGTACTACAACTAAGGGAGGTACACAAAAATGCAGATACAAATGTATGAGCTGGAAATCCTAAAATAATTCAGTAAAGTGTGTAGATTTCATGAAGTTAAATTTTTTCATTTTTGGGCAACCTCATTCTCTTTCAGGCCACTTGATTTCCTAAGTAGGTTGCCAAAGTGACAGTCTGTATATCTTGTAAGATATTACACTCCATACATGTAAAAATATATTTTTTCCAATTTTTATTTCAATAATAAATTCCTCATGAAAATTTTTCACTGAACAAATCAAAAAACATTTTTTAACTAGTTAATACAATATATTCCATTAAGGGCACACAGTATTTCTATCATTTAAAGTCCAGCTAACAGATAAAAACTATTACAGACTTCATGTTTAACACTTTTATTAAACCACTGTTGTGAGAACATACTTTGAAGAAATATGACATCGAGATCTTAAATTTGTTACATAGGTATCATTGTTGATGGAGCAGACGGTACTAATACAGGGATGATTGGAGATGATATTGATGTCACTTTGGACGTTACTACAGTTACTGTACAGTTTGCTGGGTTTGAAAGTGATGACCAAGGCATTATGGGATATGAGTGGGCTGTGGGGACAACACCTGGTGGAGAAGAATTGCAAGGATACACAAAACAGGGGATTGTCTTGAAAGAAGAGACGTCCACAGCTGGAAATGGTATGTACTTGTAAATTTAGCTGTACAGTAATAAAATAATACAATTTTAATGCAATTAGAGGACCTTCATTTTGCATCACCAGGTCTAAGGCATTTATGCTGACCTCTAGATTCTGCTAGCCCATATTTTATCTTCATATTTACAACATTATCAGTTTGGGCAAAATTTGCAATAAAACATGCACTAGCGCAAACCAGACGATCATGTTACCATAGAAGAGGCAAGATGAAGCCACACTGAAAGCACATAATTTATTAACTAGTAAACAAGGTATACAAAAAGATGTACTGTTATTCATTGAAAGTAAAATTATGTTAGATATAAATTATATTGCATGTGAAAAGCCTTTTTTTATGTTGTTAGTTGTGTTCAATTATGCCCTCTCTACTTTGAGAGCTAAATGAGATGCCCACATATCTGGGTGACCTTGTTTTCAGTTAAGGTCATAATTCCCTCAGGCCCTAATATCATAGCAAAGTTTATGGAGCTTCCACCTTCAGGATGCAGGTTGCAGAGGCTATCACACCCCACTTACATCTCACCTTAAGGTTGCCAGCTCAAGCCAAACTTCTTATGTAAAAAATTTTACCAGTTACTTGCTGAAAATCAGTGGTTCTGTCCTGGCCTTTTGATGTCCTCCAACAAACCATGATATAGTTTGATAATTATTGAACAAACAGTAATGTATTTAGAATAATACAAGATTTTGTTCTTCATAATTTTTTTTAATGTGATTGATAAAGATCTTTTCATTTTATCGTTAAGTTAGAAAAGGGGAAATGGATCTGTGAATTCATTATGACTTTAAACAAAGTTAAAATTAACCAGACTGTGTTTTGACATAAATAGCTGCAAAATTGTTCAATTTCAAAGACTTCGACTTTCATTTTTACATCATGACACAGTGATTTTTAAATAATAAGG
Source organism: Lithophaga antillarum (assembly GCA_028566495.1). Classification (NCBI taxonomy): domain Eukaryota; kingdom Metazoa; phylum Mollusca; class Bivalvia; order Mytilida; family Mytilidae; genus Lithophaga; species Lithophaga antillarum. The sequence goes on along the minus strand of JAOXYI010062661.1, from coordinate 9,747 downwards.
AAAATTCCATCAGTTTAGTTGTTTTATAGATTTGACCTTCCATTTAAGAAACATTACTGATATAAATTAAATCAAAGAGGACGTGATATTTTAAAATATCTTCAGCTTTGCTAATTTTGTTTGTTATAATTCTGTAGGTATTGGTAGTTCAGGAACAGCCCAGACTACACTGTCATTAGAACCAGGAATGACATACTATACCACTGTCAGAGCTATTACCAATGATGGTAGTGTCATACAGGCAGAGTCAGATGGTGTCTTGGTAGATGGTACACCTCCTGTTATCTCATTTGAGAGGTAATTTCGGAATAATTCACACCTCTAGTGTTTTCATCTTATGCAAAGGTATCCTTCACTGGTTTTGACTTTACTTTTTGGTTATTTTGGGTTGACATTTACTCTTTAATGTTCAGTTTTCTTTGTACTTCCAATGTTTGACTTCGAGCACTACTGATGAGACATGATTTGTTTAAATTCACATCTGGTGCATCAAATTAACTTTGGTATCTCATGATAGTAAATTTCAGAAATGTCATATTTTAGTCCAAACACCACAAATTTTTTAAAAGATATTTTGAAAATTTGTAAACTGAATATAAAATTGCATTCAGTGAATTTCTAAAACTGAAATTTGATACTCTATAAAGAAGGTAAAATCATGCTCAGTTTTATATACAGTGTAACTTGTTTTATGAGACCTCTGCTTTGATGGACCACCCTCTTTTGTGAAGCCACTTCAAGATGAAATTACTCTTTATTGTCTTCATTACCTCTTGAGAGACCACCTGTCTTAAAGGACCGGTTTTACTTGGCTAATGTGGTGGCCTTTCAACACGAGTTCTATGTACTACTGAATATTCTTACTGATTTTGTTGGTGCTTTATGGACGAGATTTTTTTCCCACCAAGGTTCCCACCAACAGTGAGATCTGGGATATAGATAATGGTGTCCACCCATTCATCAGTCTGTTTTCAACACTTGTCCTCTCAAGTCCTCCTACATTGTCTGATATTTTTTAACAGGTTTGTAGGTGTGCATACAGTCAAATATGTATTAACAGGTCATCTTGGATAGTAAGGAAAAGTAACCTTTGGAGACAGTGACTTCTTAATTTATGTCAATTATTGCTGAAACAATCTATGAGAGTGACCTCTTAACCCCTTGGACATGTTTGTCTATTATTGGAACTTTTTGCTCCTTTGATTTTTGCCAGAGTTAATGGCCTGTTTTTGATTTTTCAGAAGGAAGGCCTAATAGTCTATATTACCTACTCCTATTTTTTTTGTGAAATTTCAAATAACTTTGTGGAAAGTGAGAGTATATGTATATGCATGTACACATGTCATCCATATTTTATGGTTCATCAGTCTTCCCAAAAATTGTGGTGTTTCTTCAATTTTTCAGCAGGAGGATATTGTTCATCTAGCTCTTCCTACAAAAGTTTTCAAAATATGTCAAAACATTTTGGCAAGTTACAGTAATGAATATATTTGCTTATATTATCAAAAAAATTTCTTTCTTCAGTACCGATTCTCTCCTTATGGTAAAATTTTTTCCCTCTCTCAAAAATTAATCAACTGGAAATATGGATATCTCCCAGATGGCTTATTTTTTTTTTTTTTTTTCATTTTCAGAAATTCCAATATTTTCCAGAAAAATGTGGCCAAGGGTAATTATATTCTGCCCTTCACCACAGGTCAAGAAAAAGACCAATTCTGTACTGCTAATTGCTCTTGATTTTTTCATTGTATGCTTTGTAAATAAGTTCCAGCTGCAGATAATATAACTAAAAATGTGTTACATGAATATATTTATTCAGTCTTAAAAGTAAAAATTAATTACTTGTACCATAGTTTAAGTGGAATGGCATCCTCAGACACTACCATCACAGAAGAAGGTACAATCTACCAGACAACATCAACCATATATGGACAGTGGTCTTACAATGATACAGAAACTGAAGTAGAGCGAGCCTGGTTATCTGTTGGTACATACCCACAGGGAGAAGATGTCAGTCCCAGGGCTGAGGTCAACATATCTACTCTACAGGAAAGTAATCTGCCACTTGGATCCATCACACCTCAGGACAGTGGTAATTTTTGTGTTATTTTGGATTTTTTTATTGAACTTTTAAACTTCACACATGTATACTTTTTCAAAAATATTAAAAAATAAAAATCATGCAGCCATCTCCAAGTTGACCAAATTAAATTAAAAATTTCACAGAATTATCAGATTTGTTTAAATTAGTGGTATTTGTGGAAAAAATAGAAAAATAAAAGGTTTTTTTCACAGTACACAGATTTCAGTAAAGGATGATGCAAGTTACACAGGAATCATTAAAAACCTATAACAATGACTTTCAAAAATACCTTTAGAAAAAAATCTTTCTAAAATTAAAATCATTTTTTAAATTTATTACTTAGGAAAACCCAACATTCTGAATTTATGGGTACAAAATTCAGTAGGACTAGTATCTACAGCATCGTCTGCTGCTGTTGTCATAGATACCACACCACCAGATGGAGGCACTGTAACTTGTCCAACCTATGTTGCAGTAAGTATTAAAAAAAAAGGTCTTTTAGAAATTTTGGTATTCACATGAAAGCTTGAATGTTCAGTCATATTATGAAAACTTGAAATTCTTGAGTTTATTTCCACAGTATATTGAAAAATAATCAAAAGACATGGGAACTGTTCAGTTAGCCAGCTAAATATTTTATAGAGGAAAATTATTTACATGTATTAATAAAAAACAGTTGCAAGTTTCATTGCTGCCCACAAGAGACTAAGCAGAATGAAAGAAAAATAGGGACAATATTGCAGTAATGTGTTTTCTCAAGTGCAAGAAATAGACCTTGAAAACAAGAAAGAACATACAGATTATTTCAACAATATACAAAACTATTTAGAATAACCTCCCTCCCATATTAGGGGAGAGTAGTATTGAAAAATTCATTTCTTAACACTGCAAAAATACTCAGTTTTCATGCTCCAGATAAATATGTTTATGCTATTAAAGTTACAAGTTATGCTTGAATAATTTAACAATGACAGTTTGAAACCTACTTTGCAACTGACAGTTCCATGGTGTATATACATATATACTTGCATTCTGTGCCTATCATGCTTTTGTGGTTCTGAGTAGCAGTGCTGACATATGCATATAATGAACACTGTATTTATCTTTGACATCACATTCAACCCTGTGATCATAACTCCTGCAATAGTTTTAATTGATGTCTTTGAGAAAGGGAATGGTAATCTATTACCATATGAGAATGCAAATATATTTTTTCTGGTTACACCATTTCCATCACACCTTCAATTATTCTTTCTCTGTGCTATTGCATTGCTTAAGACCGGTGATACATGTCAGCTATGCCATGACCAATTTTATATATTTTAGGCTTTTGGTCAGATACAGTGTACTTGGTCAGGTTTTGTAGACAAACAGAGTGGTATTGATAAGTTTGTTGTTACCATGGGAACATCACAGGGATCATCAGACATGTTCAGCGGAGAGGAAGTAACAGGAGACACTAGTGCTTATAACTTCAACAGTATGTACATATCTAATGCCAGTTATGCTTCATGTCAGAAGTGTATCATATAGTTTTGTTTATCTTTACTCCAGGCTGTAAGTACAATCTGTTACTGTCTTTTTAATTTATGCTATAAGAAGAAATTTATGAGATAACTGTATTATATTTAAATATTTGTTGATGTCAATCTGTGATTTTATTGTTGCAAATTGAGTTTTGCTGGTGATGGAGCCAGTAAAACAGATATTTGCAACTGTAAAATCTTAGATTGATGTTGGCAAATAAACAAATACAATACAGTTATGCCTATTCTAATGAAACAACAAAAACATTTAAAAAATATATATTTTAAAATAACAAAAATGTTGTCTGCAACTGTGTATCAAGTTAAAGCATGTAGATTGTGTATTTTACCCCCTCAAATTTTAAAGCCACATCCACTCAAGATCGATAATTACATCTGAAGCTGCATTAGAAAAAAGAAGTTTGTTGTGTTTAAGGTATCAGAAAAGTAATTTGGTCATTTGTGTTTAATTTTTTTCATACAGTTGGGAAATACTGACTATTTTTTTCAAATAAAGCAGCCATTCAAAAATATTCAAAGGGATCACAGTTACTGTACCTGGCAGAAAAAAAACAAAATGGATGACATTTGATGTTGAGAAACTAGGAATCAGTTTATGTCTGTTTTAATGACCAGAAAGTTTTACCTTTGCAGATGTTAGTCAGTTTATGATTCAAGATCAATTGTACTATGTCACAGTGACAGCTGTCAATTTTGTTTCCATGGAGACATACAGCTTCTCTGATCCAATCAGAATAGATACCACACCTCCTACCTATGGAAAAGTTATAGATTTACACACAACATACAGAGTGGATGCCACGAATGCTACAAAGACTGTCCAGATGAATACCAGAATATGTAGTTCTGATGACGGTATGACAGGAAGGTTTGGGAGGGGGATAAAAGAGGGATCAAACTACATTTCATGGAAATTAGAATGTTATGATAATAGATCACAGAAAACAAGATTTTTATATTATAGAAAATTCATTATTAAGTAATCAGTCATTGTAAACAAGAAGTAAATATCACATTTCTTTGGGTACAGAAATATCCCAGTTAGGTTTCACAATAAAATTTCCATTCATTATATTAAAATTGTTTAGTTGCAAAAAAGAGCATTTTGTGAATATTTTGTGTCAAAGTTGGAGAATCCTTCTGTTCAACCTCAAATTACAAAACTATGTATTAGTTTTTCATTGTTATACAAGGTTCTTCAAGTACTGGATGGTTCCAAAATAACAAGAGAGCAGGTACTTTAAGTAACTCTGACCTCCTTTAAGTTGATATCTGACTTGTTACTTAAAAACCTCAGGTAAACCAAACAATGCAAAATAATATAAACAACCCCTGCATTAGTCAAGTGTAACTAATTAGGTGCTTCACTAGAGTTCATCTGATGACAATACAATGGATAATTTCATTAGGTGACAATGAATACTTATTCTTCAGTTTGGGTTGATCCACTGAAGGGAAGATAGGCATTTCAAAATTTAGTATTTACATATTTTTAAAAATGTTGATGGGTTTGTAAGTTGGATAAATAATACAGATAGATATTTATAATCATTAAACAGCCTTGAAATTGAAAGGTATGTTTTAAAACCCTTGCCCTTAAGGGCTCAGGGTTTCAACACTACCCTTTGATTTTTCATCTGTTTCATTGATATAAATACCTACCTTCACTGTTTATCCTATACTTAAAGGACTCTTCAGGTGTGGAGTAAATTAAGCTTGTTAAGGTGTACAACTTAATTGAGTTTGAAGAAACAAGGTTCAAGTGTATTTAAGCAAAATGGAAAATATTTGTAATAACATATTCTGGATCCCATCTTTTAACTTGATATTCCATGCATAAAAATACAGTATATACCATATGCAAAACTTCCTCAAACGGACTATAGCAGCTAAAAGTGGTTGTGAGGATATGCTTAAAAAGCTGCTGTCACAGTGGTATTTTGACACAGTAAAACAAGTAAAGTGAATGAAGTTGATTTAACCTCATTTAAACTCTTAAAAATTTCAAAAAAGCTCAATAAAAGTATAGCAATAATTTGTCAATACTTACTATTCTAGTCTGTTTATCAACAATGGCTAATCTTGCTGAGAATAAGTACTCTGGAAATTTTGGAAAGAGACATTTGTGATACTGTCACTGATAAACTAATCATAAAATTATAGAGTCTATAGGATAGGTATTATACAATGTAGCAATTCTATCCTTCCAGAAGAAAAAATATTCAAATATTTATTGAATTTTGATTTTGTTTTTTTACTTTCAGACTGTGATGCACTTGATGCCAATTGCACTGAAACTTTCTCAACTGTGTCTGTAACCTGGCAACCATTCACTGATCTAGAATCTGGTATTGTTGGGTAAGCACCTTGTGCATTTATGATTAAAATGGTCTGTTTAATAACTAAGAGGTATTACATTTTTGTATATTATATAGATAAAAATAAATGTAATGGTGTTTTCTTGATTTATAGAAACTTGCTCATTTTTGCAATAAAAAAAAATGATATCATCCAACATGTTAAAAATCAGGACTTGGTTGCACAAATAGCAATCAAATCATTATAAGGAGTATTTTCATGTTTTCATTGCAGATATGAGATGGCTGTTGGAACAACTCCAGGAGGTGCTCAGATTCAGTCATTTACTGCTGTACCAAATGGAGTACTGTATCATACAATTGGTGGTCTCAGTATGTCAGGGAATAGAATTGTAAGTATAACACCAGACATCAGTATTCATTCTGAGATACATTTAGCTTGTCAAAGTAAAAAGGTCCTGGGTGGCTGAGTGGTTATGGTTGCTGACTCGTAACCACTAGCCTAACACCACTGTCATGGGTTTGAGTCCTGCTCACCCCACTTCATGTGTTAAGGTATCCAAACATCTACCCAAGGTCGGGGTTTCACTGGTCAGTCGGATAGCTGTTCGGGCTTTCCTCCCCCAACAAGTCTGGTAGTCCGGATACAGCTGAAAAATTGTTGAATGTGATTATAAATCCCAACAACGCAACCAAAACCTCAAAATGAAAATGCTGGTCTAATTCCAATAAGATTGTTTGTCCATTTCAACAGAATAAACTCACATTTTAACAAAATATTCCTCAATTTTAGGTGTATGTATCAATAAAAGGTATCAATGGAGCTGGACTGTCAAGTATTGCATCATCCAATGGTGTCTACTTGTCATATGTCAGTCAAGGATTATCTCCCCTAGAGGCAATTGGTGTAATGGATACTCTAGAAGAAGACTCAGAAGTTGATGTGTGAGTACACAAAATGTTACAAAAGAATGGATTGAGATGTAAACTATATATATGTAAATGAAATAAATTCCACAAAGTTTGTGGTGGAAACAGAGTGATGGGACAGCTTCTTTGATTGCTGTTCTTCATTGTGATGTCAGTGATAGACCTTAAACAATGAGCATTCACTCAAACCTCATGGCAAGTTTAAGACTGACCATAGTAACTAGATGAGCAGTTCTCTTTATAAAATATTTCTGTACATTACTAAAACATCTCCACAGTCTGCTAGTTAGCATGCACATTTAGAGTGCTGGAGATCAGGGTTCTTATCCTGGTCCTGGTCTGGTCAAAACAAAGACTATTTACTGGTAGTAAATTGGTACTACTCCTCTGCTAAGCAGTTAACTTTCAGATGTTACAGTAAGAACAGGTCGGCTTGGATTTAGAATGTCATGTCCAAGTGTAGTGACAATTCTTAATTGCAGGCTGTTGCTTCAGTATCTAGTACTAAAAATCAAGCACAGCATTCTGTGATTGCACAGGCATCCATAAAATGATGTCTTCACATTAATATAACTGAAAGATTGCTCTCTTGGCAACAATCACTCATTCACTCACTTGCTTCAAATTACAGCTAAAAAAATCACACTTTGTTCTACATCTTTTGCCCTGATCTTTGGCATCTGGATCTAGACTGACATATAGGTATCACTTTCACCTGTTGACTTGTGTCACCGTCCTGTGTCATCCTGCAGTTGCTGTGAGACTTATCTTATCTGCAACTCCTGAACCATTTCATCAGTTTTAACCAAACTTGCAGCAACTCCCCAGCACATAATGAAGATTTGCACTTTTTAATTTGTTTTCTTGGCAGCAACTGTGACAGGTAACACAGGTCTTCAGAAATGACCCATTGAATTTTATACTACTGCACTTTTTGAATGAAATTCAGAGATTTCAAACCTTAATTGCAAAATAAATCAATGATGTTTTTATCAACAGACAACTACAGGACAGTACAAACACCTACAGGGCCAAGTGGGATGTGTCAGGAGACCCATGTCCAGCTGTAAATTATCAGTGGAAGGTACAGAGATTGGATGGACTGGTGGTAGGAGACTGGAAAGACATGGGATGTAAGTATCTGTAGGGGAGACATGTATATTAAATACCCTTGTTTAGGACAAGGTGGAGATTTCTCAGGATGTATTAGGTGATACTGTAGGTAGACCTATGTCATTATATGTCAATGGATAGATGAGCAGGTTGTTAGTGTTGTTAGAGAAGGAGACATTTAAAAATTAGAGGAGGGAGGAAACAGTTGCCAGTTTGGTATGTACTGGATAGACAGAAAAGACAAGAGAATGTGTCCTGGCTGTGGAACTATAAATCTTTCTTAAATTTGAAGTTTTTCTTGCTGTTAGAATTTGTTGTTCTGAGCTGTGAGAATTTAGTTTAATTTCTGAGATTCCATTTGCTGAAAATATTTTAATCAAAAATTAAGCAAAATGATACTGTAATGTATATTGTCACTGAGTTAATTTTTTTCAAGTTTTACTTTCTTGTCAAGTTTGCAAAAATAAATCTCCCACGAAAATTTCCCACTTTACGCTATATTCCAAAGCAGAAGACTGTGAAAGTAAATGAAAATAATTATTTTTGCTTATTATTTTCAGTGTTGACAGAAGGCATGGTTGATGGGTTATCCTTACTAAATGGAGAATTATATTACTCCCTTGTAAAGGTGACCACTGCCATTGGTTATTCCTACATCCTAAGATCCGATGGTGTCACCATTCAACAGAATGCATTACTACCTGGTCGTGTGTATGACGGAGAAATGCCAGGTTATGATATGAATGTCCTACCCTCACAGTCCATTGTCTATGGTAACTGGGATGGTTTTGGTTTGCCAGCTGACACTATTGCTCAGGTGGATGTTTTGACAGGTAGGTTCATTTCACAAAATTTTAATGTTACTTGGACATTTGAGAGTACCAACTTGTTCTACCTGTATGAATCCATACTACTACTGTATTTTGTTATTAATCTGGATTACCTTTTACAAGGATCTAGCATCCTTCTTACCTTTCAGTTTTAGTGCATTGAATATACTTTGTTGCAGCTAAAAATAAAGAACACATCTGTCTGTACTCTAACCATCTATCCAACTTGTAACTAAATAACATATGATTTACCACCATTTCACATAGAGAATACTCACAAAAATGACCTGTATCTGGCACATGGAAAAAAGGAGATTGACCGATTAATCTTGTCATGTAATTTAACATGAATAAGGGCCTTGATTGCTGAATGATCTAAGAAGTGTGGAAAAGTTACTTACATAAATCATTGGCCTCTTACTGGTCAAGAGTTAGCCTGAATCAAGGGTGACATGCGTTTGATTCTGGCCTTATGTGAGAATATTTAAGAGTTGCTTGCTGAAGGTGAGTGATTTTCTCCAGGCACTCTGGTTTTAGCCACCACTTAAACTAGTCACCATTATATAGCTGACATTTTTTTGGAAGTCATGTTCTTGTGCCATTACCTACCCTTGACTGTTTATGAATACCTATTATGGTGCCAATTTGACAATTTTGCAGTCCAAAAGAGGTCTTTAAATTGCCAAATTGATTTAGGTATAGCAAGAATTAATAAAATCAGTACTCACCACAACTTGGACTTTATTACTTCTGCTATACTTTGTAAGAAATCTGTACCTTAACTAATTTGGCAGTTTGAAGACCTCTCTTGGATTCAGAATTGTCAAATAGGTAGCACAATAGGTATACATACATGTAAATGATCAAGGGTAAGGCACCAGCATGATAAACATCCTGCTGGAAAAGAAATCATAAATTGAATTATT
>JAOXYI010062551.1:0-12639 GCA_028566495.1 Lithophaga antillarum | reverse complement strand
AAAATAACAGTTCTTATCAGAGGGTCATACAGACCATGATTTCTGGTAAATATAACCTTTTTGCACTTGAGCCCATTTTTTACAAACACAACATAAAAAATCAAGACTTTCTTTGAAAACTATTACTAAAAAGACATTATTATCTTAGTCTGAATGTATTTTGGCAATGTGATTACATTTATTAAGAAAATATTAAGTACTTACTGTTTATGACACTCAGTGGTCCAAAAATGCGAACATCCTTAAGGAAAATAAAAAATTAAAGTGCGAAAAACCCCAAATCCCAAAAATTACAACCAAAACCAGCGAAGGATAAATAACAAATAACAAAAATACCAGTATAACACAACTTTCGGTATAAAACTGTTGTGATTTGAACTCCACCGCTTCGTGTATATACCCATAATTGTAAGGTTTAGATCACATAAACCTTAAGGATATATCCGTCTTGGAAAGTGCTTTAATATAACATTATTGTGTTTCAGGTAATGCAGTGCCATTAGACATAGAATATGACTCGTATTCACTCCATTATGAGTTATATGTATCTGATGACAACAGTATCCTCGCCAATCACTACTCAGATGAAACAAAAAAGAGTCCCAATAGGGAAAGACGACGAAAACAAACATATTCTGGAGTGATGATTGACAGGTGTACACAAGACAATTCAAGAATTTATTATGAAATATCATATGAATATACGATTCTTTCGACTTTTTCAAGGACGGATCCAATTTTTGAAATTGGTCTTATCGATGAAATTGACAAGATCTATTTCGTCGGTGATGAGAAAAATGGATGGTCTTTTGCTCTTGCTAAGTGTAAAACAATTGATAAAATATGTATTACGGCAACACATAATGGTGCTGTAAAATTTACAAAAGAATTTAGCGACAATACTCTTGGATTTGCGAAATCTGGCATGTTCAGTGTTTATATAGACAGAGTAAGAAACACCTTTTCCTTTATAATTGACGGAAAGGTAATTTATTCGTTTGAAGACGTTAAGTCAAAAAGTGAATTATGTCCTGTGCATGGAGCCTTCTCTCCAAGCAAAGTTGACGTTCGATTGAAAATAATGAATGGTCGAGATTTCACCAGTTATCTTTCTAGTCAGTCTGTTTAATATATTTGTTGTAGCCAACACTTTCAAATTAAAAGATTCAAAGATGTTATTAGAGTTGATTGTAACATGTATAACATTGTGTTTTTCAGCTGATAACGAAATGTTGTGCTTTTTTCAAACATGAAACTATAATTTGGCTGTATTTTCCAACTAAGGTATGTTTTGCAAAGTCACAGACGTGAAACATTACGAAGGAAAATAAAACAATTTCAGTTAGAAATTAATACCCGGTATTTAAATATCTTTTAAAGTTTTGAGGATGCAGAAAATGATCAGCCACAAAGGTCTTCCAAATCACAGGATCAAACTAAATATGAACAAATTAGTTGTGCAACTCTGTCAGGAAAAGCTGTACACATTGATGGTAAAAATTTCATCATTATTTCGAAGAAATACTCAAAATTGTTCTATTTCCATAAATAAAATCCTTTGTTCTACAGTTTTACAAAGCCATCTTCACTGGCTCTTAGAATAAATTCATCATCACCGAAGTATTTTATATTTACATAAAATTTATTTAATAAAGAAAAATTTTGGGACTTGTGTGGAGCTTTCATGTGCTATGATGGAACGACCACCACAATAAAACTAAATTGGTCCTGTAATTCTGAATAAAACTCCAATTTACAGTTTTGCGCTACCATCTATAATTAACAAATTATTTCGATTTTTCCGTTTCTAATTGAAAAATTAGTCTTTACTGTTGATTTCAATGAATTTCCATGAAGTTATGCATAAATTTACTCTAATTAAACAGGCTGGAAAAGTGAAGCAAACAAAATCTAAGATAGTTTTTAAGTTTAATTGATTATCTCTTTCTCAAGTCTAGTTACACATGCACATGTTTTATTGCTACATGTAGATATCGTACAGTATATACAAAGAGTGTTGAATGCTATGAAGATTTAGGTTTTTTTGGTTATATATACGTTTTATACTTCGGTATTGAAATATGATTCATATTACACTTAACGACAGACCAACAAGATCTTTAAAGAAGTTAATGCTTATTTCATATGCGCTTTTCTAGTAAAAATATTCTGCTGGTACTCCGTGTGCGCAATAGTTAATTTTTACATAATATTCACATTGGTAACAACATTTTCACAAACTCTTAATGTTAAAGGTTAAATAGGGTACCCATCATTGTGAATCTCTGGAGTAGAGAAGTGGCATGAAAACTGAGAATTATTAATAATTCTGTAAGTACCAAGATATAGAAACGCAACACAATTTTTTTTGAATTTTAAAATTTTATTTTCAGCAAAACCGGGGGCCAGAAAGAGTCCTTATCGCAAAAATCAGAAAAATGTGTTTTTTCCTAAATGAATATTGAACATTTATGTAGATCTTACTTAACCATGCTAACTTTCACATAAAACCAGTACTACATGGTCAAAAACGTGTTTGTTTTCAAATCCCCGAATGGAAAGGCCGATCTTTCTGTTAAAATATTCTTTATTTAGAACTGAAAAGAAGGGTTGAAGGTATTTAAATAATAAAAATTATTGATCATAATCTTTTTTTATCAGCAAAAAAGAAACACATAATTCCTATTTTTCGAAAAAAGAATATAGGTAAAGACTATTTACCAGTGATAATTGATTTAGAAGTATTTTTCATAAAGAGCACAGAAAATTTGGTACATAACTTATATAGGGGGGGGGGAGGGGTTGTTCCTTCATCTTAAAATTCAGGACTTAAATCTCAATAAACTTGATAATGTATCGGGTAAACAATATTTATGGTGTAAAATTGTACTGAACACAACAGTTTTTAAAATTGTGGTACAGGAAACATTTTTGTAATCTCAAAGTTTTAGAATTTTGAATTCTTTGCATAAATCTTATCATCAATATTTTTGACTAAATAGTAGCCTATTGAAGGTTTTCAGTAGATTGACAACTTCTTAGTTTTTATGACGATTTTAATAGCTTGTCAATGTTACATGTACTGCAACCCCCTTTTTGGTCCAGTATATTAGTATTTATTGACGTTCCCCCTTTCAAAATTTTGAAAGAAATTTTGACAAGCTTTCTTAAGGAGTGTACACAATAATATAATACAGAATTTTATGGTAAGTGGGATTGTCTAGAACAGAACAGTTTCACAGTGATATTTCTTTTCAACTTCTACAAGTAAATAAAGTTTAAGTTGATTAAATGAAGTAGGGACGACTACATCTGCAATAGGAGTATTAATTAGTTGATCCATCGTGTCCAATCTGTAACACCGGATATCGGTTACATGTAGTAACACCAAATAACGGTATTTTTATACATCTCCCGGCAAAATCCAAGATCCAGGTAAGCAATCATTACTTTTACATCAGCTATAACCATCTTATCAAAGGGCCATAGGTCTCTTTTGGATCTACGAATATTATATTTGAATTGTCAGTAATCACTGGAAATGGAAGAATTATCTTGTTTTCTCAATCATTCGTTAAAACCATGTTCGAGTGATACACACCTTGACCTTTGATCTATGACCTTGAAAATCAATAGGAATCTAAACCTTTTTATGTACTAATTGTATACCAAGTTTGGTTAAGATCCCTCAAAAGATGTTTAGTCTAGAGTGTCCAAAAGAATGTTACGGGCGCACGGACAGTCCCTTGACTATATCCTCATCGCAACTTCGTTGGCTAGGGGATAAAAAAGGAGAATTCCAATAATAATTTATCGGATTGGAGCCGTTCTATCCGTTGTTACTAAATATCAAATCCGTCGAAACCGGTGTGAAGTGTTAAAAATTTCTATTATTTCGTCAAATACATACATTCACTAATCAAAGCCTTTAACTGAGTGGTTATGTAGACCTACATGGTTTGAAAGTAGTAGCAGCAGCAAAGCTGAAATATCCGAACTAAATTAAAAAAAAAAAAAAAAATGAAAATGAGCTGAGCTAAAATTGTATTAGTAGTACATGGCTTTCACGAATGATCGAGAAGAACAGATATTCTCCATTTCAAGTTATTACTGCCGATTTTTAAATATAATATTCATAGATCCGACGGTGACTATGGCCCTTTTATATGACGATTAAAAATGTTGTAAAGGGAATGGCCGTTGACCTGGGTCGCGGATTTTGTTATTGTTATTCGCTGTTACTTTTACCCGAATATACAGTGCTACTACCGAAATCAGGTTTTACAGTTTGGACAATGCTCATATAACTCATACCTGGGAATAAAAAAGGCATATTTCTTAAAGCTTAAATATTTTGTGGGGTCATGCTTGCGAAAAAAGAGATATAAATTTTAGTTTTAATATAATTCTTAATAGTAATTGTTTGGGCTAGAAATTTCATAACAAAGTATACATGCTACCAAGTTTACATTAAATCGGTCAAGTGACTTCAGAATAGGATTAAAAAAAAACAGCTATGTAGTAGATGAGATTACTGTAGCAATAATACAGGTCACGACAAAACAAAACAAGTAAAAGGAAGATTTTGAAAAAAGCAGAGAGAGAGAGAGAGAGAGAGATCTGTAATTTACTTTAAGGCAAAGTCTTATCTGAGTTTCTGAGTGGCAGGGAAAGAGCAAGAGGTGGTATTTCAATCACAAATTCCGGGGAATTTACTGAGTAAGAATATGAAAACAAAATTTATTTCTTTGCTTAAATTGTATTAAATGTTTGCCGTTACTTAAGGTGAATTTGGATAATTATACCAGGTTAACTTTGTCCGTTAACGAGAATTTACGAAATATGCTGTTAATCCAAGTAACCTCTTTGAACAAGAATATTTCATTTTTGTTGTAATTAAAAATATAAGTAGTCCATTTAAGATATCATTATTTAACTGTTTAAGCAGCACACCACAAGAGACCTCAGTTTCTGGATTCTTCGAACTGGGTCGATCTAGAAGACAATCCCCGGACGATTCATCAAAGCTTGCGACATAACAGTTCTCCAGTTCTTTACGTTTTAATGGACAGTTGAATATTGAGCAAACATCTAGTTCGCGATACTTCAACATCAGTAACCACAAGGTTACAGACGTTGAAGTAGCGTGAACTAGACGTTTGTTAGATTCTATTTCACAGTAAGTGCTGGAAATTTTGGCGTCCACGATAAGGAATGAATTGTAAATTATGAAGAGAAATACCACGTATACCTCCATTTGTTCTACTGGAGGCTTTCTAACTCAAGTGTGATGCCAGTAGAGTGTCGGAAACTATAAACTACAGTTAGATTGATATTCCGTCAGCGTTTTGTATGAAATTTAGTAGCCAATACCGAATTAAATAGCCTATTATATAACCAATAACGAAGTTCTTTAATTTTTTTTAGTTTCTTATTTCTTGTTGATCAAGTTAAGTGTTAATATGGATTCTCTGTAAAAATCAAAATTTTGTAATGGTAGTTTGGTACGCATAGTCTCAGAATTCCCTAAAAAAATTGATTATAAGCTAAATATTACTCACTTACATAAAAACTTACTAGTATTTTTACAGATATGTTTCTGTTGCCATGGTAACTAGAATCAAAGTTTTTCTGCTTAAATTCCCATTTTGATCATTGTTTACCATTACAAAATGACAATTTTAGATGCAGTTCTTACAGACAGATGCTAAATAATCACAGAATTTTGACATCTTTTTAGTTTAAGCTTGGATAGGATTTTCACAGAATAAAATCTTCGATATTAAAATATTGCACGTTTTGGGGGTATTTGAGTCCCAATTTGTGCCAAATCAACATTTTCTGATGTTTGACAGAAAACAAAATTTTCCCAATTTTTAAAATGGATTTGTAAAATTTTGCAGCTACTATAGTAGATTTTAATGATTTTTTTTCAAGTTAGACGTTTTTCATCTGCAGAATCGTATATTTTATTCCAGAAACACATGTCGTGAGCACTGAAATTGGTATCATACGTTTATTTCCAATCTACCATAAAAAGTGGCACTGTCCGGACAAAAAAAAGTCTATACACTAAACACACTCAAAAGCCTTCCAAAATTTAATAATTCCATTTGGTTAATTTTCCTTTAATTTGATTGGTTGGTCATAAAGGTTTACACATCGATAAATTCTTTCTCAGAAAAACAAGATGGCAGCGATCTTTCGCCTCAAAACTTTAGTATACATTGTATTTCTTTGTTTCTGTAAAGCAAACTTTTAAAATTATTTGTTTTTAGAATGGAATTATAAGGATTAAATGCTCTTTTTAATGTGTAATCTCTGCCTTTCACTCACAAACTTTACATAAAGTCCTTCGGACTTTACTAAGTTTTTAAATATGCCAAAATAAAATATGTTCTTATAAAATGTATGTCAAGGTGATCTAACTCCAAGATGTATCCCATAAGTGAAATTTCATTATTGTGAAAGTTTTTTTATGAGACATATAGACCTAAACACTAAACTCAAATCATTCAAACTTAAGAAATGTAGATCAGGGTGATTTAATTCTTACTAGATGGTTTAAAACTATTCAAGATAAATCAACAGATAAAGTTTGCTTGCTATATAAGATGTAGTGTAGGAAATATAGATCTAATTACAAAACCTGACTGGAATCACTCCAACATAAAATGTAGGTCAGTGTACTTCTTGTACAAAATCCATATTTTATTTTTTCTCATTATTTTGCGGTTATCATGACACATTTTGGAATACTTCGTTCTGACAAGGTATTTTTACAGATAAGGAGTGGGTTGAAGAAATATTAATTTGTCTTAATAGAGTATTAAATATTTAATAGTGTATTAACCTTAACCAATTAAATTTCAATAAACTTTTTAAGCTATTAAATTTAATTGATGTTTGTGCAATCCAATCAATGTACAATAAAGTACTCGTGACTGTCAAATAAGAAATTAAAATCAATATTTTCTTTAATTTTTTAAAAGTTGCCACAATAAAATTCGATTCACATGTGACTTAAATATTTTGAATATTTTATATCTTAGATATTTTATTCTGGTAGATAATGAAGATAAAAAGTAATACAGCTAATGGTTATGTATACAACGGAGATGATTCTTGTTCAATCTCTGATGAAAATATGTCAAAAGAAGTATATAATCACATAATCCTGAATTCATTTTATATAAGCCAGTTTGCTAAAGTTTAGTCTATGGAAAGGGAGTACACATTTTATTTTAACTTTGACATTTTTATGTCGTATTATGTTGTATGGGCTAATATTGTTCCATATATATATGTAGACGTAGGTTAACGTTCAAAGTAGATTCGATTGATTGTGAATTGTAAAATTCAAAATAAGTTGTAGAATGATTGAAAACTTATTGGAAAAAGCACCAATGCCGCTGCACTCCTGAAAGTATGGGTTTTTTTTTTTTTTTTACATTTTTCAGAATTTATCCTCAACAAGGAATTTACACGTTATGGCATACCTAGAAAAAACTTGCTGACGAATATGAAAAATCTCCGAGTTACAATTACTGAGAAAAACGTTATGAAATTCATTGCCCCATCTATATATCAAGCAAAAGTACATGTAGTCTTCAAACAGGAAGTGGATATGAGGCAAGTCTGAAATCGCTTTACACCGTATGGCATACCTGGACAAAGGTCACTATCAAATATCAAGTAGCTGTGACTTGTTCTTACAGAGAAAAAAGTTCCGAAAATTTACTGCCCTTACTATATATCAAGCCAAAGTGCATGTAGTCGTCAAACAGGGAATGTATGTGTAACAAAATTGATATCACAATATACGGTTTGACATACCTACACAGAGATCACTGCAAAATACCAAGCAGTGTAACGCAAAGTTGCTGAGCAAAAATGTTACAAAATTTACTGCCCTTGCTATATACAAAATGTAGCAAGCAAAAGTACATGTGGTCGTCAAACAGAAAATAGATATACGGCACAACCGATATCGCTTTACACAGTATGACATACCTACTCAAAGATCACTGCCAGATATCAAGGAGATGTGACTTGAATCTATTGAGAAAAATGTTACGAAAATTTACTGCCATTTTCATATATCAAGCAAAAGTACATGTAGTTTTCAAGAGAAATTATATGTAGTCAGTCAGGAAGTAGACACGTAACAAGTGTGAAATCACTTTACATAGTATAGCATACCTAGGAGAAGGTCAGTACAAATATGAAGCAGCTATAACTTGCAGTTGCTGAGAAAAATGTTACGAAAATTTACTGTCCTTCCTATATATTAAGCAAAAGTACATGCAGTTGTCAAACAGGAAGTGGATATGCGGGTACATCTAATATCACTTTATACAATATTGTATACCCACACAAAGATCACTGCCAAAAAACAAGAAGCTGTGATTTGAAGTTCCAGAGAAAAATGTCATGTAAATGTATTGCCTTTTTGGTATAAATAAAGAGAAAGTACATATAGTCATCAAGCAGGAAGTGAATAGGCGACAAGTCTGAAATCGCTTTAAAAGTTATGGTATATCTAAACAAAGGTCAATACCAAATATCAAGCAGCTATGACTTGTAGTTGCTGAGAAAATTGTTATGAAAATGTTCTGCTATATACCAAGCAAAAGTACATATAGTTATCAAACAGGAAGTGAATATGTAGCACATCTGATATAGCTTTACACGGTATGGCATACGTATACAAAGATCACTACCGAATATCAAGAAGGCTATGATTTGTAGTTGTTGAGAAAAGTGCTACAAACAAAGTGTGACAGACGGAATGACAGACAAGGTGAAACTAGTATATCCAACTCCTTCGGAGCGGTATAGCGATAGTAGGGTTCAGGTAGTTTGCCGAAAATAACCGTTTAATTGTAGTAAGTACTAAATACAATGTGAATGTCTCATTCTAGAATACAAAGGAAACATTCTAAAATCGTATAAAAATATCACATAATTTAAAACCTAAATTAACGATTTTGTTCGTCAATTTCCGTCTGGGCAGGGTTAATTTAAAACAAATTCAATAGGTTACCACTATGCAACGCGACATTAAGTACTGGGTAATTGGTAAATGATGTACAACATACTTATAATGTTTACCTTTGGAAATCAGGAAGTTATGACAAATAACAAAATACCAAATATCACACACTTTTCGTGAAAAAGTATTGCCATTTTAGTTCGGATATATTCGTCTCGGAAAATGTCTTAATATGACACAACTGTTTTGCAGGTAGCGCATTGTCATTAGACAGATACGACTCATATTCACTCCATTATGAGTTATATTTATCTGCCGACAACAGTATCCTCGCTAATTTCTACTCCGATGAAACAAGGAAGAGCTCCAATCGAGAAGACGACGAAAACAAACATCTTCTGGAGCAATGATAGACAGGTGTACACAAGACAGTTCAAGAATCTGTTATGAAATATCATATGAATATACGATTCTTTCGACTTTTTCAAGGACAGATTTTTTTATTCAATTTTTGAAAAATCCGAAAGAATCGTATTTTTTTCGGTGAAATTGATCTATTTCGTTGGTGATGAGAAATATGGATGTTTTGCTTAAGCTAAGTTTAAAACATGTATTTGGGCTCTGGGAGAGGTAGGGGTCACATATTGTACACATTACTTCTCCTTAACCATTATAAGGAATTTCAAGAAATTGTAGCACTTTCTTCAGTAGGAGGTGTAGTTGTGTACCATATTTCATTTTTTTCATATTTGAAAGTTTTCCAGAATATATATATTTCATTGACAAAATATGTATTTCGGCATCATATAACTATGCTGTAAAATTTAAAAAAGACTTTATTGACAATGCTCTTGGATTCACGAAATCTGGCATGTTCAGTGTTTTTATAGGCAGACTCAGTAATATGTCATCCCTTATAAGTGAAGGAAAGCTGATTTATTCGCTTGGAGATGTTAAATCAAATACTGTTTTATGTCCTGTGTATGAAGCCTTCTCTCGAAATTAAGTTGACGTTTGATTGAAAATGATGAATGATTGAGATTCCATCAGTTATCTTTCTAGTCAGCCTATTTAAGGTATTTGTTATAACAAACAACTTTAAAAAAACAAAAAAACAAAAAATGTTCAAAGATGTTATTAGAGTTGATTGTAACATGTATAACATTGTGTTTTTCAGCTGATAACGAAATGTTGTGATTTGTTGAAATACGGAACTATAATTTGACTGTATTTCTAAGTAGTGTAAGCTATGCTGTGCAAAGTTGAGGACTATAGACTTTACGAAAGAAAATAAACAATTAAAGAAAGTAAGGACATTCATTTATAAACCAATAAAATTCAAATGTCTTTTAAAGTATTGGAGTTGCCGAAAAGTGGTCAGCCACAAATGTGCTTCAAATCAGAGGACAAAACTGAATATGAACAAATTAACCATGCAACTCTTTCAGGAAAAGCTGTACAGATTGATGGTGAAACAGGCATTTTTATTTCACGGAAATACCCCCAAATGTTTCTATTTCCATGGTTTGAAACGATGTAGTTATTTATCTCTCTAGTGCTTAATCCGTCTTTTGTGTGAAATCTTTCTGAGATCGTTTCTTCGTGCAATGTCTTTCAAGTTAGGTTTAAATAAGGGTATTGAAATCTTTCTTTGACAGTTGTAGAAAGATATTTTCATTTTCACTGGTTAGAATAAATTGGTCATCATTGAAGTATTTTAGACTATACACAAAATTTATTTAATAAAAAGCAATTTTGCATCTGTGTGCAGCTTCCATACGTAGTGATGACATTATCACTACAACAAAACTAAACTGGTCCTTCAATTCTGGACTAAACTCTGAGGTAAAGTTTTACATTAAAAAAATATTTAGATTTTCCGTTTTCTAATTGCAAAATAAGTCTTTAGTGTTGATTTCAATAAATTTATGAATAAATAGACTGTAAATAAACAGGCGGAAATTGAGAAGCAAATAAAATATAAGATAGTTTTAAGTTTAACTAATAAGATCCTTCCCTAGTCTAGAGTTTCTGAATCCAGTTCGCTCCCCACAGATCTTTGACCTATTATATTTTGTTTGTTTTCACATTTACCGGAATTATTTGCTGTGAATCTTTCCAATAACACTAACAAATAAATTCTCAAAATGCAAAAACATTTATGGAAGATAATTATTGTGTTATGTATATTAAGAGTTTTAAATAAAGACTTTACAAAATTAACATTAAAGAGTTTGCATATTATCACAGCTTTGTGTGGAGCACCGTCGACAAACACTTGACTTGCGGAGATAAGTTACCGACAATTTGAACGGTCAGTTCAGACTGGTTCACACCAAGTTTAATGGAGGCCGGAAATTATTACACGTGATCTGCTAGTGGTGAGGAGCTAAGAAACGTTGACTAAGAAACCCTAGACTTGGGAAGATGACGAAAATGATTGTATCTAAGGCCAAAATTATCTGTTTCTCAGACAATGCAATATCTTAAAAGAATAACATTTATCCTATAATAGAAAACTTTACTGGGAATAAAATATTGCGAGAATTTTTTTTCCTATTGTAATATCATAAATATTTTCCTTACTTTATCAAATACGTTGCGATCAATGAACATGCAGAAGTGACGTTGTTTGGTTGATAAATATTTATATTGTAGCAGGCCACTGAAGAAGTGGGCAGAATTCTCTTTTTTACCACAAAACTTAAACATTATACATCCGACCAAGGATGTCAAAATTTCATGTAGCGTACACATTTACAGAAACAATTATTACATGTATGAAGTCAAGGTTTTCGTTACACATTGCACTAATTCAATATGAAAATCCCTATCTTACAAAGCAATTCTTATATGTCACTATAGACATTGTGAAAACAAAGTTTTACTATTCCTATATGCCGCAAAGGAATCTATCACCACCGAAAAGCAACATCTATGACTAACTTCTTTGGGAAAAGTAACACTTCATAATCGTTCCCATTAATTTCTCAAAAAGGACACACTGGTACTGGCATAAAAAAATAAGGTTATGATTTATTAAAACATTAAATTTTCAGTGGCAGTAAACAAATATTTCTATGATCCGCAACTTATCAACTTTGATATTAATAACTTAGTTTATTTAATATTAACTCTGCTGAAGGTTAATAGGACATAAATAATGTGAAATGTACAAAAATCAGTTAAGTAGGTCACGTCTCTCGTGACCTATATTCCTATCCAATAATGATTCAGATTGATATTTATTTATTAAATGAATCAGCGAATCACTCCTTTAATGAGCCTGATTCAATTAGAATTTAATATTGTTGGCTTTCAGTGCAAAAATGTTCAAAAATGGGTTACTTCCTTCGTGACTCCTGTTAAAATAACTATAGGAGAAATTTGGATTATTTCGTAATTAGGTTATTCCAGAAACACGTGTCGTGCGCACTGAAATTGGTATCGTATGTTTATTTACTGAATTAGAGAACCACCTCCTTAGTGAACCTGATTCGGATTGAAAAATTGATCTGGGCTTTGATACTAGAATCTAATAGTCTAAATGACACCAGTAACCCTTAAGTGCATGACATTTCTGTTTGTAATACTAGCACTAACTTGCATGTGCACACATATACTACTGTGTGATATGTGATTCA
>JAOXYI010062446.1:0-12639 GCA_028566495.1 Lithophaga antillarum | reverse complement strand
ATAAATGATAACAAAATCAAAGTCCGGACATAACAATACAAAAAGACCAATATAAACAGAGAAGAAAAACGGAACATAAATATAATAACGATCAGAAAACAGTAACGTCAATATAACAGCTGGAGTAAGAAAAGATTTATTGATAGGGTAAACTTCTCTTACTTTGAACGCGACACCCATTGTAAAATCTTAATTCTCATAGCCTGTTAGTGAACAGAGACAATAATAACAAGACGCGTAAGTTTTGTATGGGTCAACCAGTTTGGGATATCGACCAATAAATTTTCGAAGTGGTGATTCCATTTAACCTTGCTTGATTCACAACTTTTTATTGGACCAGCGTGTAAATTTCTTTAGTTGTCTTTTTTCAAAAAGGTTCAATGTTTAAATCGTCGATGTCATAATAATCCCTTCCCAGACATAGTTGTCGAATACGTTCATACAATTAGAATGAGAAATGCAGATCAGATATTTTCAAAAGTACTAGCAAGATTGTAAGTTATAAATTAGGAAGATTTGAACAGTCAGTAAAAATATGTATTCTTTGTATTTCTTTTTTAGTGTGTTAAAGATCGAAATAAATCGATTTTATTCAATAACATCAACTCACTTTCAATAGTTAAGCAAATCCTGACATGTTTATATAGATATAATGATTCAACATTGAATATTTCTGTTAAAAATTATCCTGTTAGTCGTGCGTACATCATTTTTATTGCAGCTTTCATTGTAACTGCGTAGTAGGAAATTGGTATGAGGCTGACGTTAACTCAGAATTTACAGATGAAATAACGATATACAATGAAACTTTCGACTACGACTACATTTATTATCAAGGTTTCGGAAGTGACAATGAATATCTCGATGTCTCAGTTGGTCCGATAAAATGTACATCAGGTATGAGGAAAAACATAATCATTTCTCAAATTCAGGTTTCTTACTTTTATAAAAAAAAAGTCTGTAACGTTATTTTGAGGATAACGTACACAATATATTCCATGCTAGTTTTTCATCTGAATATTACACATATGAAAGCTATATCCGCGCACACTTACATTTGTATTATTCTTTTGTTTCATTTTTTTGTATTATTCCGAACATTAATCCTTTTAAATATTTATAATTTATTATGCTTATGGGGGCACAAATTTATTATTTTTAGATGAATATGTTAAGAATATTATCACGATTAGTAATAAGTAGAATATTACATTTGATACCAGTGAGTATTTATTCTAGATACTACAGGTTTATGATGACGGAAATCCTGATCACCGAGCTGAAACCCATATATAGCAATGGCACGTGGGAACCATATTAGTTTAAAGGAACTAATCGGGGTTTTTCTACCAACACTGTTATATTTACGCCGTTAATTATTATTACGGTCGTTAATCGCTCGTTAATTGTGATTCCCGCGTCGTAAATGTGATATAATTTACAGAAAATATATTAACGACCGTAAATATAGATATATTCGTAAATGTACATGTAGGTTTCGTCCACATTTAGTTTTTGAATCAGAGAAACGAGTATTTGGCATATTTGACTTGTATGATTGTATAACATACATGACAAAAATTGATATATAATAAATTTGTATGTTGATACAACGCTGAGGTTATTATAAAAAAGATAGAAACTGCAAAATTGTAATGTCAGGTTTGTGAAAAAGAGTAATACTGTATTAAAATGTTGGAGATTTTGCAGCAGAATTTTTATTTAAAATTATGCTTGTTTTTAATTTGCATTCTCACTTTACCGATAATTTTGTTGATTGTTGTTTGCGTATACACTATTCAATATTAACACCTTCAGACTATTAACGACAAGCTTCCTGATATATCTACCTGTAATTTAATTTGGGGTATAGAAATATACCAGTTGATTATAAATTATAATATTCTAATAAGGGATATCATGAAAGATACTAAAATTTCAAATTTTGACAGTGCTTAACTGACTTAAGAAAAATAAAAACGAAAATGATTTGTAAATGTATCTTTAAAGCTTAACAACTTAACTTTCTATACATTTTCTGCAGTTAAAGGTGATTCTGTTGATCATAATACAAAATCATTTATTACTTTCGTTTATTTGTAACAAATTTTTTGATTGATCCGATTATCTAAAGTTTGCGTTACCTTAATTTGATTAGGCGAAGTAATTTATGTCTTGTACGGAGAGGTCTATTTTCACATTTTCATAGTAGATTCACTCTTGATAATTCGTTAACGATCGACAATTTTAATTTCGTAAATGATAGTTAATGGCGTAAATGTAACATACATGCTCGAAAAACCCTGATTTACTCCATCAAACTAAGATTTACTCATTAATGTGGGTCCCACTTGCCATATATATTTCATATTATCAGCCGTATGTCATAAAAGCCCTTGTTTGGTCAGCTTGTTGGAAAACAACAAGTGTCTAAAAAAAAAGTCAAAATAGATTAAACCTGGTCGATGGAATGTATACTCCGTCAACATTTGTTATTGCGAAAAATGTTAAATCTGACGTTGTAAGGATACTATTAAGTGAAACTTTCGCAATAACAAATGTCTAATATACTCGTAATATCCACGTTTTTTGTTTGATCCTTTATTGATCACGGTCTTTTCTTTCCATTGGTTATATTAATTATGAACTTCCTTATTCTTCTCATTCTGTTGAAAGATATGTTATCGAAATTTCAATATTAATAAAAAGAGTATATAAAAGTACACATGTACTTTTAGTGGTTATAATTTTCCTTCATATTTTGAAGCTAATTAATCAAAATTTACATATTTCAGAAATACTCAGCGGTGTAGAATCAAATGTTTCATTGTGCAAAAATGGTATATCCTTCAGTTCAAGGGACAGATGTTTGTTGGATTTCAATGAATACGGCGATGCCATTGGGTGTAGAGATATGTCGCATCTACATGAATGTAGTGAGTGATCAGTTTTGATACGATTTTGATATTTTTCCTGATATGCCTTTTCAATATTTGTGACAATTAACTAATTGTGTTTTTTATGTGACACTTCCCAGTTTTTCTGTGTGATATTAGTTTTAGAATTGAATTTCAGTTAGATACTGAATAATGTATGAATATGAAATATCAGTTAAGCAATCCTTAGCAAGTACCATGACTATGAAAATGGAAATGAATGTGTTGAAAATAATAATACAAATGTAATTGCATTATTTTTAAACTTGTTTGTTTACCTGGCCCGAAAGACCACATACGCCAGTTCCATCATTTGGAGTTCGTCGTCGTCCATTGTTAGCTTTCACATTTCAATCGTCTTCTCTGAAATCACTAGACAGATTGGAAGCAAACTTGGCAAGAATGTTTCTTGGGTTGAGTTCTACAAAATTTATATTTATTGTAATGTTTACAAATTCAGCATAGCCTGGAAGGCTGGTAATGTTTTCTGATTTTCTAATATTTCAAATATCTTCATGTCAGAAATTACAAGACCGATGGAATCATAACTGCAGGAATGTTCTTTGGATGGTCCTTTAAAAAAATTGTGTCTTTTTGTGCTATCACAATATTGCCACGACAGCGGGATATTGTTTAACATAGGACTTTGTGGGGAAAACATTAAATATGTTTTTTCTATGCAACCACTTAGTTAAACCGTAAGTCGTCAGGAATAATCAATGGATCATTGTGTTTTTATGCCTATCTGAAATCCAAGATGGGTACTACCGCTGGACATAGCTAAACATACGATCTTATGGAAAACATATATATAAAGATCTTCTTTTTAGAAACCGATAAGAAAATTAAAGCAGAACTGTTCATTAATGATTACTGGACTTCTTTACACAGTCTGTGTTTTTTGCTTACATCGATCCAAAATCCAAGATGACCGTCGCCACAGGATATAGTAGTTTAACACAGGGCCTATTGGGCAATTTGCTCAATGATCTCCTCAGATGACACAGAGACAATTAAACCAGAACTGTTTACGAATAATTATTGAAAGGTCTTTCACAGTATTTGTGGTTTTTTTTTATGCCGATCCGAGATTCAAGATGGCCGTCAACACCAAACATAGTTTAACATAGGACCTACTGTGAAACATGTGTAAAGATTTTGTCCTGCAAAACCACGGAGACAGTTAACCAAAACTGTTCGTGAATGATCACTGAATGGTCCTTTACAAAGTCTGTTTTCATGACCGAGTGAAAAGGTATTATACGTATTTTTGTGGAATTTCTCCACACGATTTTTCGTCTGATAGTATTTCTTTGTAATTATAAAGATTATTTAAGTCGTCGAACTTTTTCAATTTCCTAATATTTGAAAGAAACCTCTGAAATGAGCCGAAATATTGGAGTATAAAATCTTTTGCAGTTCATTTATGTACATCTACACAAATGTTCATCAATTTGTGTCCTTTGTTTTCTATTTTTTTAAGTTAAAACAATGTCATTGTCATTTGTGTGAATATATATGAATTATACCACAGTTTTAGTTTAATGTAGCAAATATAAAATTTGACGAAATATACGAGATGAATATTTTAATTCCTTATGATCAATGACACTAAGCAAAATCTGAAATAGTTGCAAGCGCATAAATAAAAATAAACAATATCAGTGGGAACAACATTTATTTGTGGACAACCATACCATCAAACGAGATCTTGATGAAGAATAAGCGAAGCTAACCTTGTTACCTGAATATAATTTGGAATGCATATTTATTTTTTTTTGTGGGGGGAGGAGGTTGCATTAATTTACATCTTAAATACTTTATTTTTAACCAAGTAATTTATTGATTAAATATTTTTGTTTGCTTTACAGAGACTGAGTTTAAATTTTCAGACCGTTAAAATTATTACTGTGCACATTAGATTTATGTACTGAAAAATATATTGATTTCCATTGGCTTTCAAATCATTTAGAATTATAGGGCTTGGTACTGTATCTATTCGATACAAGTGTCTTTCAATTATCCAATATTCTTACCACGGACCTCTTTTGAAACTTAAGCTATTAGTTCTAATATTGTTATCTGAATATCTTAATTCTATATGGTCAATTTTTTTAGTCGGTTCAATATTTTAAATGACCATCATTGACGGCTATATACTTAGTATAAAACCTTAGAATTCCTACCGGAAGAACTGCTTTGGCGTTGAATTGGTTGAAATTTAATATCGGAGGGTTTTGTAATTCATTGGTATGTTTTTGGCATTAATTATTAGCTGCTATTTTATTGTATTTTACGTTTTAGTTTTTATGTGAATCAAAAATATATGGCTGCAAAAGACTGCAATCACCTCTTTGACTGAAATGTAAAATTCCGATTTGACACGGCACGGTTGATTTAACCAAAATTTGCTAGAGACTATAAAATCTTTGCAGAGTCTGTCATTGTGCTTGAATGTTGGTGGGTCGTATTCGACATGTGATGTGGCAGTCACAACTCGTAGACCGCTGATTGAAGTAATCTGGATAGATCTGTCAGGAAATCAACGGATCGATTACACTAACAAATAACCAAAAGATCGTTCTTTTATATTTTTCGGCGAATACCAATTTCACTTTGCCTTACACAGATCGCTACCTCTTTGACGTAAACTTTTAAAATCCAACCAAAACTGAAATTACATCTGAAAAGTCTGAGATGTATTCTTGGAAAAGTAATGAGAATCCGAAGTTACGTTAGCTGAATTAATCTGTGCAGCTGAATAAACATTGAACCATGCATGTATTTACTGATAAACTAGTTGTCTTTGCTTGTTTTTTTTAATTCTATTGATGTCATTGCATTGCAGTATTAATGAAAACAAATTTTCAAATGATTTCTGGTTCCAAAGCTTTCACTTCAAGATACTAAACCTATTTGACGATTGAATTAATTAATAATCAAGAATTGTTATTACCTTCTACAGTAAGTTTCCAAATTTATCTTTCCAGTTAACTTCGAGTGTCCAATAGGTTATTTTCAATGTTCTGAAGGTTACTGTGTCACTTCACGACTAGTATGTGACGGATTTTCACATTGTTTGACTGGTGAAGACGAACTGAATTGTGGTGAGTATACATTCATTTGAACGTTAGAATGTTATCATAAAATGAATTGTCACATAGATTAGTGTGACTATAGTCCATAATTTCGGGATGAAAATAGACAAAAAAAGAGATCCATTTATAGCTAGGACAATTATTAAGACATATTTAACGTTGAAAAATGCTCATAGATTTGAGTATGAAAGCTTCTGATCATCTAATGCAACTTAGAGGGAACAATGTTTGTTGTGTCATTAAATAATGCTTTTTAATGAGCAGAACTAAGATTTAAGACTGCTCAGAAATTGCCTTCTTCGGTATTTGTTTTCTTTATTTTCTAATGACTCATTTTTGTCGATAACCGATTCCGTCCTCCAAACAAAACAATACTGTTTTTTTTTTAATTCAGATCCTTTTTAAAAAGGTCTACATCTGAATGAATCACAAATATTCCAATCAATAAGTCTTTACTAAACCGGCCAATACAGATCGATTCTAGTTATTGATAAGTAGTTTTTAAATGACATACAAAAAAGTGTATAAATACACTTGAGTAAATTGTCCAGGTATCTAAGTATTGACAGTTTCCATTTTTGTTTTTTTCCAACTTTTCAATGTTATCACAGTTGAAGATATACAATAATTATTAGTTTCCGTAATGCGCCTGGTGCATGTTTAATCTGTATTTTCACATTTTAAAGACGATGTCGCGAAAAATCCCCGTGACCCTATCCCTAGGGGTACAGAAATGGGCGGGGCTTTTGTCTTATTGCTGTCCAGTTTGTATCCAATGTATAACATTTAAACCAATAGACAGATAAAAATAATTTTTGCATAAATATTAAGAATGATCAGACGATGTGTGAAAACAACCCCCGCGATCCTGTCCCTTGGGTCTCAGAAATGGGCGGAACTTTTGTAAAAATTACAAATCAGTTGGTGTCTAGTCTTTTTAAACCAATAAACAGATTAAGGTAATGTTTTGCTTAAATGTTCAGCATTATTATACGAACAAACCCTATGACCCTATCCCCAGAGTCACAGAAATGGCTGAGACCATCGTAAAAAATTACAGTTCAGTTTGTGTCCTACCTATTTTAAACAAACTGATGAATGAAGATGATTTTTTGGAGAATGGCAAGCATCATTAGATGATGTGTTGGAAATGACCCCCCAAAAAACCTTCCTCCTCTCCCTCCCCACGAAGGGTCATAGAAATGGGTGAAGTTTTGTCAAAATTTTAATATTCATGCATTTCATGTAAAGTCTGTAACTTTTGATCTGGTAGATGGATTAAGGTGGGCTTTTACACAAGTCCTTGATACCATCAGATGATGTGCTATGAAAAACCCTTGTGACCCTATCCTCAGCGTCACAGAAGTAGGAAGGGCTTTTGTCAATATTGCTATTCAGCATATTATAAACAAATAGATTGAAAAAGATATTCTCTGGTACAAATGCTAAGCATCATTAGGCGAAGTGTCATGGACAATCCCCATGATCCCGTCTCCAGGGTGACATAAATGGGTGGAGCTTTTGTTGAATTTTTAACAGATCGATTGATTGACATGATTTTTCTAATTAATACTAAGCACCATCGGATGATATGTTTTGATAAATCCTGTGTTCCTATCCCTAGGACCACAGATATGATTGAGGCTTTTGTCAATATTTCCGTTTTTTCCTGCGTCGCCAGCAGCGAGCGCAGGTCTGGTAACCGCTCGACTCCGTACGTCCGAAACATTTTGGGTTGAAATTTTCGTCAAAATTTTCTTGGCTTCTGTGGAAGGGATTGATTTTATATTTGGTCTTGAGCTGCTTGATAATATTGAGGTAAGCAATTTTCAGATCTGCCGTGCAGCCACTTCCTGTTTGCCGATAGTCTGAAATTTTAATATACCAACTGAACAGAAAAAAAATCGTCAAAGTTTTCTTAGCTTCTATAAAAGAGATTGATTTTATATTTGGTCAGTAACTTGATAATGTTGAGTTGTACTGTGTAAGCAATTTTCAGATCTGCGTTCAGCCACTTCCTGTTTGCCGATAGTTTGAATCTCAATTAACTGCATGCAGCAACGCAGGTCCAGATCCAGTATTGGTCTTGTTATATTATGCCATACATGAGAAGGCACCAACGGGATAGGGAGGGGATAGACATCAGCTTTGATTCAAAGGTAACATATAGTTTTTTTTTGTTATTCTTTCCAACCTTTCGCCAAAAATCCTACAGATGAGATTGTAGTTTTGAAAAGTGTTTTTAGTGCACGTAAAATTTATATTTAAGAGGCAGATTGTATAAATGTGATCTTATATATGTAATAATTATATTCATTGTAGGTAATTTGACATGTCAAGGGTTATTTAGATGCTATAATTCAACAACTTGTCTGTTGTCTAGCGAGATATGTGATGGTATCAAACACTGTCCTAGAGGAGATGATGAAGTGAGTTGTAACAATACCTGTATTGATGGCTGCATGTGTGATGGTCTCGTTTATAACTGCCAAGATGAAGCATCCAATATTATTCCGTTTCTTCCGAGAAACTTACGTAAACTTAATATGAGTAGCTCCACTTTCCCTAATGACACGCTTGTTATTCAACAGCATCCTTTTCTTGCAGAACTGACGCTGTTTAACTGCTCTCTAAGTTTCATTAAACCATTGACATTTGAAGATTTGCATAACCTTCTACATCTGGATTTAAGTTACAATAGAATTCGAATAATTAGAAAACATACATTTCTCGGCTTATTCCGACTGCAAACATTAAAACTTGAGGGAAACCAAATGCTTCGAACCATTGAACCGAACGCGTTTGCTTCGCTTGTAAATGTTAAAGAGCTCCATCTTGTTGGGACACATGTAGATAAAATAAAAGAAGGTATTTTCAATGATTTAGGCAATCTCACTACTCTCAATATATCAGGAAATGGACTTGTTTCGATAGATGAGAATGGATTCGCAGGACTAACAAATCTTGAAGTACTTGACATTAGTTTAAACAGCATAGAAGATTTTCCTAATAAACTATTCGGAAGTTTAGAAAAACTGACCGAAATTGCTGCCGACCAATACATGTTTTGCTGTATGAGACCGTATTCTGTGCTTGAAGAAAACTGTCATTCAAAAATAAACTTGTTTTCGTCATGTAGTGATCTGCTGAGAGATAACGTGTTGCGTGTTTGTTTATGGATCATTGGTATCGGTGCAGTGGTTGGAAACTTTGTTCTCCTCTATCAAATGATAATCACGCGTTATGTTATGCGTACCACTCATGGATTTCTCGTGACTAATTTGAGCATTTCTGACTTTTTTATGGGGCTTTACTTACTAATCGTTAGCACTGCCAACATTATTTACCGGGGAGAGTACGTTTCATATGATAAATTTTGGAGGGAAAGTGCAGCGTGTAAAATTGCAGGTATGCTTGCATTTCTTTCGAGTGAAATGTCGGTCAACCTCATACTGATTATCTCAATTCAGCGTGTCATTGCAGAAAAATATCCGTTTACATATCAAAAAGTTTTGAATTTCTTCAGAGCAAAATTTGTAGTTGCAATGTCATGGAGCATCTGTATACTGTTTACAATTGTTTCTTTCTTCGACAATGAATACTTTTCAGATATGTTTTACACAGCGACATCTGTTTGCTTAGCGTTACCAATCTCAATGGAAAAGTCTCCCGGTTGGGAATTTAGAACAACAATTTTCATTGTTTACAACAGTGTAGTGTTTTTGGCAGTAGCGATCTTACAACTGTTCGTGTATTGGGAGACAGAAAATAACAGAATTATATATC
The DNA here is from genome assembly GCA_028566495.1 of Lithophaga antillarum. Taxonomy (NCBI): domain Eukaryota; kingdom Metazoa; phylum Mollusca; class Bivalvia; order Mytilida; family Mytilidae; genus Lithophaga; species Lithophaga antillarum. The sequence goes on along the minus strand of JAOXYI010062446.1, from coordinate 2,819 downwards.
GATGTAAAAGGAATAATATGAATATAACGAGACACCTGTTTTTCGTAGTCCTTACAAATTTGCTTTGCTGGGTTCCTGTTTTAATAATGGGTAAGATATTAATTATATATTAATGTAAGTGGCATAATACAAGGCCTTGATGTGAAATGTGTTTTAAGGAAGACTGTTTCGGTCTGTTGAGTTTGTTAAGAGTTCTACCTCTTTGACATTTAAAATAAATGAAACATTACCCTTGTCAATGCATTACTTCTCTTGTATGCCTCGTTGAATATCCTTATATGCACTATGCAAGACCGTGAAATGTTTGAAGCAATGATGTTTCATTTGATTTAGTTTTGGAAACGTTATGGATCTTTGACACATAAATATTTTCCGATATGGCACATGAAGCTTGTCAACGAAAGTTCTGTTTGCGCCGGACGATTTCCTTGAATGTTGACATAGTTCAAGACCTGCATACGTAAATGTGCATGAAACAGTGATGTTGCAGTCGGTTGAGTTTTGAAACAATTATGGTTCTTCGACACTTAGAATATCTGATGCAGTGGCACATAAACCTTGTCAACGCAACTTCTGTTGACTTGTCTGATTTCCTTGAAAATTGGCACAATGGTAGATTATGATATACAGATTTACAAGAAAAACGTGTTCCAGTTTGTTTGGTTTATTAACAGTTATAGCTGTAGACATTTAAAATATTTTGAAACTATAGAATACGAATCTTGTAGATATCCAACTGTATCAACATTAGTGGGAATTTACAACAGCAAATTACTTGCATTTAATTTGGACAAATAAGGTCAAGGTCAAAATTTGTTGTGCATGTTTTCATATTTTGTTAATGGTAAACCCAGCCTTTGTTTTGGAAAAATGATAATACTTTTTGATCTGGTGTTTGATTGGATACATTATTCGACTTGTTTGCTAAATAGTCCATTGTATGAAGCAATTTATTCGCTCTTAAAAAATCCATTTTTATAAATGTTAGCCTCGAACATAAGTAACAAGTTAATACTTTCATTATAAATCTGTATCGATATCTTTATTTTATTTTCTCATGCTACTGTTTTAGTGTTCATATCTGTATTTTTAAAAAATAAAACTGTATTACATTGCAGGATACCTGTCACTGGCTGGACGCGTGTTTGAATCGAATGTTTATACTTGGATTGCTCTATTTATCATTCCTGTAAATGCAGCTTTGAATCCATTTCTGTACATGTTTGCTGGACCTGTCATAGAGAAGGTAAGGAATATGTCATAATGTTTTACCCAAATCTATTGTTATTTAACATTCTGCCTAAGACAGGTTAATAGCAGTGAAACGGCAGAAATTCGATTATTAGAAGAGGGTTTTTGTATAATTTGCACTATTTTTTAATATACAACGTATACAGATTAACCTGTGTCGATCACTATTTCTACTATATTCGAGTTCCTTTAAATTGCGGATTTTTAGTCAGCTGTAGAAAATTGCCTTGATTGGATTATAAAAAACTTGATCTAAATAGATGCTAAAATAGGAAAATTGGTTTATAAGTGCAGTCTGAAAAAAATAAAATAAAATTGGAACAAATTTCTGAAATAATGTGTATTAATTAGCAGCAGGCCAGAATCTGAATTTTAAAAAAACCATTACGAACGTAATTTTGAATACAGTATTAAGGACATGATGGGTGGTTGTTGTTGGGGAAAAGTGATTGTAAGAACAAAGGCAAAAGCAGAAATTTTCAAAAATAACATTGTCTATGTTTTCCAATGAATAACTTTAGTTTCCGTTGACTAATTCCTAATTTTTACACAGTGTTACAAATGACATAATTCAGGTCAAGTCAAATATGATGAATTTTGCTTTTGTCGTTGACGAGTTGTTGCCCGTTAACATATAAAAAATGTTACTTTCCATGGTTTCCGTTCTGTAAATGAAATATGAAGAGATATGGAGTAATCCATATAATAAACACAGGCGAAAGCAAAGCAAAAGTAACATCGCTTTTACTGCTACCCTACATCTTGATGTCACATTAAGGACTTCAATAATGATTTATTATACTCATACCTTAGCGTAAGTTCAAGGCAGTAATCTGTGTCCAATAAACACGTTCTTTAATTTTAATTTTTTTTTTTGTGCATTTCAAATAACTGATACATAAATTTATATTAATTGGTATAAAAAATTAGCTAATACACTCTTGTTAATTGGGGTAAGCCTTTGGCGACTGCATCACAGCGTATAAAACATTTATTGTCATACATGTAGTACTATTTATTGAGACTTTATATTTTAATATATTTTGTTTTCATTTTTACTCCTTTTCAGAATAAGTTATACTTGGCTGAATCTAGAATCATTCGTCAAGGTCGTCGAGGCAGAAAAGGAGGTAAGAAACAAAGACTGGCTCGCCAGTTGTTTTGTTTTGCATAAAGACATACTGGAGCACCATTGTTTGTAGGTATTCCTGTTACCTTTTTTTCTTCCGAATTTTAGGTCACTGAATTGTCATTAAAAATTAACTGAAATTATTTCTTCGCCAATTCGCATTAACTGCTAAAGGACCTGAACATTTATCAGGTCCAAAATTCGTTTCCCATGCTTTTTCGTACTCTAATGTTAAAGTTTCTTGATGAGCATAATATTCAAGAGATATCTCTTAGCGGTAAGTACATACTAAAAGTATCGTTTTGATTCTAAGCACAATCATGACTTTTTTCTAATGTTTGGATTTAAACATGTTTAGAATCTTCACGGGGTCGAATCTATAGGCACCTAATTCAGACGTTGCTACTACCGGTGTGTTTGTTTACTCCGCTTCGACATG
>JAOXYI010062337.1:0-12642 GCA_028566495.1 Lithophaga antillarum | reverse complement strand
ATATTGGGAGTATTTTTTAAATACTTTTGTGTTTTCAAGTTTTAAATATTCTATCTTTAACGTGAACGTAAAAAGGCCGCTGCCAGAAAAAAATGAACTCCTTAGATACAAAGTTAAAAATATCAAAGGTGATCTTTAATCGAATATCATGCAACTAGTAGCAGACAGTTCACTATAACTGCTATTGTGCATTTCTGAATGGCAAAATATCACATTTTTCAGGAAAAATCGACGAAACAATCATCATTTTACCATTTAAATTCCAGGTCTGTAGACCATTCAGCAGTTAAATTCCAGGACTGTAGGCCATTCAGCAGTTAAATCAGGATCTTCCGTGTGTTCTGGATAACATTCTTGTGTACATATGAATATGATACTATCTCATTATTTTAATAAATTATTTCAGAAGTCGATGTATTTTGTGTGGCTTCAGTAACTTCCTCCAACGTCATTTATTTAACAGTTTTCAACAACGGCAATGTAGATTTAGTATACTATTTCAGATATACATGTATGGTAAGTATCATTATCAATTTTACAAATTAATTAGAAATATACAGGCAAATTTGTTTAACAGAAGGTCCCAGCTCTAAAATATGTTAATGTCTAATCAGTGATTTCTTAAATTTCTAGACGTAGTATCGAGCAACATTATGACACTGCTATTAATTTCACCTTAATCGTCCTGTGTAACTTCGTGGAATCCAGTATCAGTGAGGGCAGAAAAAAACCCAGATGTAGCATTTATAGGTATCTCGTAAAGACTGCATACCGCTCATGTGCTAACGAGGGGCCGTCTTTCGTATCCTTTCATGTTCAATAACAGTAAAAACATTTTACTCTGCAGTTGGACAATTAACCATACAAATGGACAAATAGACGTCTGGATGATAATCCACATAAATGGATAAAATAAAGGTACATGTACGCACAAATAAACGTTTCTTTATATGTATAGATCCCTGGTATTATGATCATATATAGAACTTAAGGCCATAAGCAAATTATATGGAAACCGCAGTCACGCTGGAAATTAATATCATGAAATGTGACCTCACTATATGGGCTTTTTCTGACCTATTTTATATTAATTTTGATGATTTTATCATATGCAGAATAAAAATAAGACATGCATAATGTCTTCAAATGAAAACTTTATTGGTATCGGCATGAAACAAGATAAAAAATAATAAAGTTGTATATTTCAAGACACTTTGCATATATTGTATATATAATTTGTTTGCGATTCCAGCATAACTGTACAAAACATCTACCGAAGTTAGCTAGTCCTTGAGGTTCATATTTCGTTGTAATATTTACGTTTTGCTACTAAAACGATTGCAAAATAATAATCTTGCATGTTTTTTATTTATTTCACAATACAGTAGTCCCCTCTTATTAGGCCCCTCTCACCAAAGGCCAACCCCTCAGCAAGGGCCACATGGTTCTAAATATTCCTTAACTATTTTGTCCCCCTCACCAGAGACCACCCCTCTTATCAGGCCACATTTTGAGTGCAGAAAGGGTGGCCTTATGAGAGGGGGACTACTGTATTAAAATATCATAATATTTTTCAACGAAACGATCATGAAATGACTGTTAAAAAATAATGGAAAAATTCTAAAATGGGAACGAAACTGTGATTGACAGACACAAATGAATATAAAATGCCCCGGTCTAAAGTGAATCCGGTACGGTGTTCATCTTCTTACATACTAAAAATACGCAACTGTATAACAAAAGGCTAACTGTTTAGAAGCATAGATTTCCCAAAGTTGCCTGAATAGGTGATCAAACTGTAGTTTGCCCGACGTTGCCTGTATATATGATCAAACTGTTGATTGCCGAAGTTGGTTGTATAGATGATCAAACTGTATATTGCCCAAAGTTGCCAGTATAGATGATCATTCTTCTTGCCCATGATAAGGATTTCACTTATCAGTAATTTTTTATAGGCAATATCATCGACGGGTACATCTCTGGTTTTGAGTCTACAGAAAGGAAAATGTGAAAGAAGCCAAAATCCAACTGTAATGCCGAGTGGTGGAGCATTGGCGACGCTGATACCGTACTGTAAGTTGAACTCCGTATACATGAATTACTGCAATCAATAATTACATTAAAAGTCATAGTACAGATGTACAGCAGATTATTCTGTTGTTGCTATACTTTTGCTTCATATGTATAATTGCAGCAACCCGATTTAGCAAAATTGAACAACTTCATGCATTATTTTGCAATTTCTAAATTATTCTAAAATACATACTTCGAATAATGGATATACTTTGGATAGAGTATAGTCATTTGCTATTCGTGTACTTGGAATTCACCTGTTATTGTATTTGTAGCTACAGTTTTGCAAATGTGATTTGAAGCTTATTGAAACGTGGTGCTTGCTTCTTTTTAAGCATTTTTTAGGAATAAATCACAGAAATGCAAGGCTATCACATTTAACATGAAGGAATATATTAAGAGGAATATCGTTTTTTCTTATTCCACGTTAGAAATTTAATACTCTAATGCGCATATGCATTAATATAACCAAAGTGTATTTTTATCAGCGGGTTGATGTTAATGCTGGTGGTCTGTAGGTTCGCCAAGTAGCCAGTACCGAGGTACGGACAGGAAAGTCACATGGATAGTTTGTGACAAAATTTCCAGTCAGTAAAAATTTTAAACAGTATTAAACTAAGATTAATCTTTCTCTTGCAAATGTTTTGGCATTACTAGTGGACATTGGATGTTCTTGAACATTTGGCACTCTTTCTGTTTTCAGACATTTGGGCTTCGAGCACCTCTGAATAGACATAAACTGTTGAAATGTGCATATGGTGCATTAAATGGCATTCGGGTATCTTGTGATAGTGTGTCTTAATTTATAGTATTTCTTTAATTACATGTAATATCATGCAATCTTTTCATTGTTCCGATTGTCCTCAGACATATTTTTGTTGTACTGGGTTGGTCATATTGGTTTGTGTGCTAAAATAATACTTACATTTCATTTAGCTTTCCGAGAATTCAAGCTGAATGTTAGTTGTCGAAAACTTTTCTTATTTTTCTAGAAAATATCTCTCCAAAAAATGACTTTCTGGGTGACGTAGGACACGCAGTAGATATTCGATAATTATGTTGTATTGCTTTGAAAATAAGCAATTTGTTTTTTATATATTTGACAATTTACTGTTGTTTTTTTTATTGTAGATACATGCCGTAAGTATGGAGAAATAGAATATATTGTACACATGAAAGCCTAAAAAAGAGAGAGAAAAAAATGGCAGATTTTTAAGTATTCATATTTTGCATATGTATCCCACTTGGTCATACTGACTGATTTTTTACAGATGCCTTTTTCTTTTGTAATAGTAGTATATCGTATTTGTCATCACATTCATGTAATAAATCTTTATCAACTCAGAAACTTTATATATATATATATATATATCGTTTTGTCGCCATAGTGTAGGCATTATTTTGTTCCATTAAAATTCAATATGTATAGATCAAGTATGTGAATTTCAGTTTGGATTTCTCTATAGCCGTAAATGTATCCTCATCAAACTAAGGAACTATTCATTTACCTAGCATTGAACGGTTTCTAAAACAATGAAAATACCAAAGATCTTTTATTCTTATCTTTGCTACCATATGCTACATTAATCTGTTTATTTATTATCATTTTTTTATATTGTAGCATTTCTTGATAGCACAACAAGTATAACAAGTGCAAAAGCTTCAATTGTTGGAGCAGTAATTGCCATTCTTGTAGCAATTGCAGTTTGCATAGGAATATTCTTCGGTTATCTCAAGTATAAAGAAAAGAAAAAGATACAACCTGAACAGGGGAAAGGACCCGAAGGTATACATATTTTATTCTACTTAAACCTTTGAAGAAAAAGACAGTGAAATTTAACACAACAAAGTTCATGTGTTGAAATATAAGTGGGCGTTTACTTTCGTCAAGACAACCCTTACTTAGTCCAAAATGAAAAAGTCTGTGTTTCCTGTAACATGCATAACGTAAAGATATGATCGGTTGGTCGGTCGAAGTTTTATTCCTTGTAGAATTCTGTAGACAGACTGCATTATATTGACAATATGGAGCTAGACATTTGATAACTCGAAGCTATTTCACTTTCCCAAGTATTCCAAAAGTAGCTAAAAACAAGATTTTGAAACTTGAAAAATACGTTTTCTTACGCCAAAATGTTTCAGCCATCTTTCCTCTTTTCTAATATAATTCTTCCAGTCGGCGGGATTTTGAAGGGTCGGCTGGGTTGGATAATGAGAAAAACATGTATTTTCGACTTGATGAAATTCACATCATGAGTGCAGAAAGATACAAGTAATATGAATAGTGAATTGAAGGCTTTGGAATTGTGATGTAGACGTCGATTGTCTTTGAACATTAACCATATTTGTTTTTATTTATTTGTTTATTTAACTTCCATCACAATACGAAAAAGCAACATACTTTACGAATTCCCCTTCCTAAACATAATCCAATAATAATAATTACCACTTTTACTTTAGCTCAAACAGAAGCTAATCTCTTCTAGCATATTATCTTTAAAACTGAGTACAGAGGAGTATTAGAGGGATGTAGATACCCACATCTTATTGTCATCTTCAGGAACTACGTATTATTGGGTAACACAATCAATAAGACATTCAACTGAAATATATATTAATATTTCATCACGAAGTATTCAGATGGCAGATACTAATAAACTGGTTAAACAAGAAAAAGAATTACATCAACATCGTTTTACAAAATTCTATGGTGACAGAAGAATATCTGTGAATGATCTAACAGCTACATTTCAGGTATAACAAGTCAATACCAGTACAAACACAAAAGAAAAACGAAACAAAAAGAACTGAAGATCAGATATTATATAAAGTCGGGAGTGAGAACAGGTGCCCTGGTAGGGTAAACTTCTCCTGCAGTATCCGTGGTGAAGTCCCGCTCCGCCAGTATACAAGTTACAGTTAGTAAAGAGACAATAATGAATTTATGAAACCGGAAACGTTTGCAGCCAGTTGAGACCCTGAAATTCTGTACAATCAACCAATTCGACCACATAATTTCGAAGCGATGGGGTTATGGTATCAATTTAAAATTACTTTTGGTAGTTTAGAATTAACATAAGGTGAATAGTGTTACGTTTAAAACAAACTATGAGGCCTTCAATAGACAGTATAATAACACTAACACAAAGCAAATAAAAAGTAAATATATCGATAACAAATAAGGTATATGGATTCAACACATTAATTAAAATTCTCATAAAGAAGTACATAAATAAAACAATCCTACTAATCACATGACAACAAGAAATTCGTGCATTTTAAACAGAAGTTATTGGCTTTTATCATACTTATGCATTATTGTTTTTTCAGCTTATTTTGTGAGAGAGTTTACATTTGAGAGACTTCAAGATAAATTAAGGAAACAGAACGAGGACTATCCGGAAAGTGTTTGTACATCTGTGTCGAGTTTAGAAGACAACAGTGAACAGAAAAAATTTTAGCTTAACATCAGCAAAAGGATTGCGAATGTATATAAATTGTTCTGTGTTGTAACTAAAATTACCTGATAGTTACAAAAAATTAATTTATTGAAAGACTCTGTCTGTAGATATCAACATTTTGTCTAGCGAAAATAATAACGTCTCTGTTATTTTTCATTACACTTGAAAACTGTTCATGAAAAAAAAAGAAAAACAAATTGAAAATTAAGAAAAGTCTTGTATCTATGCTTAGTTATACACACAGAAACCGGGTCACTGACCGAATGCTGGAAAATATCATAGCAGATCTTGAATCATAATAGCTGTATCTTTTTATGAATTTTCTGATATTTCTGGTAACATCTTATACATTTGTTGAGAATGTCACCTTGTAAATATCAGACCACATATTCAAAACAATGCTGTCAACGACGAAAATGACTACTGGTGTTTTTTTGTTCAATGCAGTCATTTACCCAATTTAAATGCGGGACGATACCTAATACGTTTGTACTTTGTCACTTTTTCGGTACGTATATACATAAAATTAAAAGATGGAATTACCAACCATATCAGTTTGATCATTTTATGAGTACCTGCTATTTCTAATAACATCTAATACAGTCTTTGACGATATCATGGTGCTAATATCAAATCACAGATTCACAATGTCGGTGATGTCAGAAAATGAGAACTATACCTCCAAGAAAAAAGCATAATTTTAGCATATACGAACATTTTTCCAATTTATAGGCAGAATTTAATATTTTGTTGCTTTAAAAAAATGTAAATGAGTTCAGAAGACTTCTTTCGATCCTATATAAAATAAAGTATCATTTAATGGCTAAAAATCATAGAATCATAATAATGTTCAGTCGTTACATAATCTGACTGTTTGTTAACTCTGTTATGATTTGACATGGTAAACTTATAATAATAACATTTATTAGGATTCACGGCACAATTGTATTTACTACTGAATTTTTTGTTTGATTACGCCAGATTAAAACAACAGTAAGCCATGTTAAATAACATTATTTTTCGTTCCACGAGAACCGCTGCTACGTGCTCGTTTTTCCAAAAACCGACTACTGAGACTGACGCCTTATCACAAATGGTAATGATCTGTTCCTTAGTGTATTTGCAACTTATATTTTCTCCCTCGTGGAAAAACAGTTTTTTCCTTTCTGGAAATTCAAGGTCAAGTCAAGATTTCCTGTAATAATTCATCGATTGCAGTCATACAGTTTTAAGCAGAAATGCAGAGTAAAAGTCAATAATTTAAAAAAAATAATTATTTACGCTGTATTATTTTAAAGTTTTTCTAACAAATAGACAATATTTTCAAAAGTGCATAAAGATACTGATCCATTTAGAGATTACCGAAAGACTGTTTTTGTCAATATGGCAAAACAGTACATTTTTATACGTGTAATGGAAAGCCATTTCAACAGCACTGCGAATAGTTGAGCATGTTGAGTACAATGTAAAGCGAATTTGATTTCCATGATTAGTTACTCACGATCAAGTCAAAGTTCGTGTATCAGTATGGTTTGCTAGCATAGTAATTATTCTATTATAATGCAATACCACATGTAAATATTACAGAAACGGAACTGAAATCTAATTAACGTACCGAATTCATCCATTACAACTGTCTAATTAAAAATAGTTTAATATTGTTTTGTTTTCTTAATAATTATTATTACATATATCTTGAAGAGAAATTGCTGTCGGTGTACTCGATTTCTTTTCTTGTGTCAAGTTTATATTGAGACATTTGATCTTGTGAAGCTCGATTCTTCACTTAGCTCTATGATAAAAGAGATGACGCTTCTTTTCCTATCGCAAAGTTTTTTTAATTGGAATTACCACTGGTACCGTGAGGTGAGGTTTACATTTTTCATTGTGTCTGTTCTTCTAGTATCTGTGACATTGTTTCATCTTCTGGTTCGTTTAACCTGCAAGCATTCATTGACCCTGCTATTGTGATGTCCTTTTTTCTATGTTGTCTGTTTTGGTATTAGTTTATATGGGCTTTTGAACCCAAAGGAAAACATTTTTGTCTTTGGAAATCTAGATAAGAAGAGCGACTTGAAATTCGATCTGAATTTTGATTGGTTGGATGAATTTTACCATTTATCATGCTTTTTCAGAGCTGTAGTTACTGGTTAAGTTTTACTGTTTTCGGTCAGATTGTCGACAACCTGTCTTATTCTTTTCGCTCCTAAGCTCAAGGGTTTGACAAAGAGTGTCAAATGACTTTAATTTCAGTTACTAGAAGCACGAACTAAATTTGTCTTTAAATTGCTAATCTTGTGATGAATGCTTGGTCAAGTCTGTATGGACAACGGAACTAGGTAGGGCAAATTCAGACAATGTTCATATTGATTAGAGAATCAACATTTCATTGCATAATGTGAAGTTTTACAGGCTATTAAGATATTTGGCCACAACTAGAGATCAAATAAGTGTTTATACTGGAATTTATCCAAACTTATCACTACCTTAAATATTTTCTGTTTAAGCATGATTATTTCTATTACACCTGAAGAAAATACTTAACACTCAACTACACTCAATGGGCTTCCGTAGCCAAGTGATCTGGGGTAGTTAATCATTTCCACTATTGATCACCGGGTGTCAACACGGGGTTGTGAGTTGGAGTCTCGCTAATGACGAGAAGTGCTCGATTCCAACGTTAATTGACAAGGATTGCCAGTTTTCCTGCCGAAGGTCAGAGATTCTCACCGGGTATTCCGGCCTCCTCCATCAATAAAAACTGGACGCCAAGATATAGCCGAAAAATTTCTGAAAGTGGCCTGAAAAACCAATTCAACCAATCAATCATCCATCTACACTCAAAGACTTACCTATGCACTGACAAAATTTACTAAATTAAGTTCCAAATATCTTAACTATATCTCGTCAGGAAGTGTGTTGTATAGTTCTTTAGAAGTTTTAGTCAGATTGATTCATAAGTTTCTCAGATAGTGAGCGAAAATAAAGGCTGAATTGGCGTTACATGTTTCTATCTATACAATGCTTACTGATATCATATCTGCAGTCTTTTAGAGCTTCCATCCATAACTGAACGCCACTGCAATCATCAGATGAGCGCTTTTCAACAAACTGGTTTTTCACATCAAAGTTTGAAACATCAAGGTTACCACCCATTTCACTGTTAAACCGATTGATCGGATTTAATGCCAATCTAGCACAATATCCTGAAAAAAATGCCACATATGTTCAGGATAAATACAAATGTATCATAATTGTTATATTTCTATCGTTTTATGCAGCTAGAAATGTAACCGGAACTACCACCCCCCCTCCAAAAAAAGACTGACTAGCTATTTCGGTTTATCAGCAATCGTCGTAAAGATTGTGTAATTCTTAATGAAAATACGTTTGAAAATTTTCCGTCCTTTTTAAGATATACTGACCGTATTAAATTTTTAAATAACACGACTGACTTCACTGTGTATGGTAATCTACAGGTACTAGGCTAAAATGATTCTCTTTCCCAATCTTGCGGAAAGTAAAGAAATTTAATTTATAAAGCTTTTGTAACATATTAACGGACGAAGACAACCTTACTGTCATTAATGAGTGTCAGTCCAAACTAGAAGTCAGGTACATTCTGCTGTTTTCTTCATAACAGTACATTGACATTGCATATTCATGTAATCAGTATTAATTGATTTAGTGTCTAATTCTGAATCGGCAAGAGTGACCTTAAAGGAATTCATATTAACAAAAAACTTTTGTGGATTAAACTCATCAAAAGGATTCCAATTATAGTAGATAGACCTTGGCTTTTTTTTAATAAATTGACAAATGTTGTTTGAACAAAGCTAAGACTTGTAAAACTACAAAATCCACATTCAAGAAGTTACTTTCAGCATATTAAATGTGGAAAATGAAAAAGCCGAACAGACTAACATCAACTACAATAACCACATGCTTTTACATAAAGTAACGGTACATCGTAAAATAGACTTTGAATGAAGTACAGTGTCCCTTAATGTCTTATGGCTTAAACGAATCTGGAAGCCTATCATTCAACGGTACTTCTTGGCTGTTATACTACTGATGATATTCACTAGATATTTCTTATCGTAGATTATCTGTTCCCTAGTTGCACAATATACGAACTCGCATAATTTTTAGTTGTAGACGAGCCATTTCACCTAAGAAAAGTTTGCTGTTCTATTTCCTTTTTTCAAATTCCTGAAATCAAAGATTGTTATGAATCCAAGATATTGACATAAATCACAGGTTTTCAGTTTCAGGGGTCACTTTATTTGCGAGTTAAGAGTTATTATCTTTCTTATTTTTGTACTTTCTAATATATTCTTGTATTTTATTACTCTAGTTACCTGGGTGTAAATGAAAAACTCGTTCATTTAGCATTTTATATGAGATCCTGAATACTTAATTACCTAGATCCGAGTAGGAGCTTTAGGTGCATGTGTCCGCCACTGCCTCATTCTTAGGTAAACTTGCACTTAAAATGTTTGACACGTTATCAGATAGAGAAACCGCAATGTACCGGTACGAGCAATAAATTCAGGTATGATAGTTTCATACTTGACTGCACGTTATTCAGGTTCAATTTTGATATTTGTACGAAAAGTAGAGCATTGCATGGTGCTCAGTTTTAAGTACATTAGTCAATGAACCTGGACACCTCTCCCCTCTCCACGACGAATTTTCGAGACCTATACATTTTAGAAGCTTATCATATATATGAAGTATAATTTTGGGTATTTGTCTTCTGGTAATTACAGCAAAGTCTTATAAATTCTCGTTTGAAGAAAACAAGCGTAAAATTGCATAGATTCTCGATTTTCCTTTAACAGTGATGCTTTTCGACCGTTTTCACTTATGTTGGCGCACACAAGCGCTAAAACTGCGTAGGTTAAAAACTTTGTATGCCTAAACAACCTAGACCTCTGTGGTTACAATGAGTACCAATTAATATAAATGAGCTGCATCAGGTAGAAATCGACCTTATACAATCACTGTATGTACAATGTACATGTACTGTGTTCTGTTTGACGCGTGGAAATTAGACAATCAAGATAGGCATGATAACTTGAAAGTAAGTACTGGAAGGGGGAGGGGGGTTACTCTCAAGTTTTTGTGATACGTAGGCTCGGGCTATTTTCATTAGGGGTATGATTTTGCAATTTTACTGTTTATTTGGGGGTATAAAAAATTGGCAGATATTTGAGGGAGGTATACATGGTATATGAAAAAATGTAGTATTTTTATGGTATTTTTGTAGGGTCTATCTTTTGATAGGTATTGGGGGGAGGGGTTCAGCTAGATTTTGGTATATTTTGGGGGGTGTAAATTTCACCCTCTGACGAGCCTATGTATCACAAATTTTTTAAGAGTAACCCTACCTGGGACTGATCTGTATTGCATAAAATGGGTTTATTTGCAAAAAGAACAGAATTTCAAAATGGTTCTGGAATAGACTTGCATCTTTGTCAATCAAATTCGGCATAATACATTGTACATGTATCGTTTTGCATAAGGTCGATTTCTATGTGACACGACTCATTTACTTAATCTTTCAGAATTTTGATGACTCCTACAACAAAACTCAACGCCATTTTCTTAATCTTTCAGAGTTTTGACGATCAATATAATGCTGTCGACAAAGATTACAGAAAGATTTACAACCAAAGAGTTGGGAACGGCAAGTCTTATTACAGAAACTAGCTTTCAGTGATGAATACCGAGTTCCATAGACATTTTTGAATAAACTCTCCAAATAAAAAAACAAAACATTTTCATGTGCATTTTTCTTGCTTGAAACGAATGTTACACAAAAACTGTAGTATTTTTATGTGTGACAAAAAGAATGTGTTGAATTTCTACATAAATACAATACTCATTAATTGATTATACAGGTGTTATTTAACATTTCTATATCTGACACAAATTATTTTGGCAAAAATTTAAGGCCGTTTCCAGTTTAGTTTAAAACATTGTCTATTTTTATTAAAACGACACTTTCTTTCCTTTTTTAGCCAAGATATTCCCTGGTTATATTGGAGATGTTAAACCAGTTGCCCATATAATTGGAGAGCAAAGAGAACCAACAAGTAGAAGTGAGTTTTTGTTAGTTACAATCCTGTTTTTAGACGAGCAATCCATATTTAGCACAAGTAATTAATCTGGTAGGCGTATGTTTTTGAAGAGAAATTATGTATTTTTTTTTCTTTTAAAGATGGAGGTATTGTAAGAAGTCAGTTTGGCAGAAAGAGTTATTCCCCGTCAAACGTGAAATTTTTTTTATGTCAGTTGACTCAGTGAGCTATATAGTTGCGAAATATTAGCCGGAGTATTGATGAAGTAGTCATGCTGCTTCTGTACTTCCTGAAGAAAGTTTGGTTTTCTTTGCATCATAGTGTTTAAGACAGCATGTTGATGTCCTGCCCAAAACACAGGCACATTTTCACAATAATCTACTTTTAGTGTTTCTCCCAAGCATGTTTAGCATGTAAAATCGCCATGCCCCTTTTCCGTGTTACCATGCTATTTGCCCTTTTGAGACTTTGGTGCCATGCCCTTTTCATGGCACCATGCTACCTTGGTCTGTCCTTTTACTTTATAACCCTTCTTACAACATTATGAGTATGCATTTTTGGCATTCTGAATTCCAGTAGCTTAATTAAGACATTTTGAACATGCAATTAAACATTGCAGTTTGTAGTACAATTTTCATGTAATAAACCAGATTATAGAATTATCAACATTGTATATAACATTATTGGCCACATTGAGGTGCCCTTCATTTGGAGCCTATGCGCCCGTTTAGCATCTTACAAAATGTATATGCCCTTTTCATCGTCTGGTTACCATGCCCTTTCTGAAAGCTGGGAGAAACACTAACTTTGAATTGATTTATTTACTTTATCAGAATCGAAATTATAAGGTCTGTCATACATCATGCTTATATTGTATTTATTACAAACTTTAAGAGTCTGTTACAATTAATCTGACTGGAACCAGAAAATGTTTTATAAATAGTTCTTATCCCATGATGTCGTAAAATGTAATTGGATACCCCTTAATAATCATGCTTTATCGTAAAATAAAGCCAAATCCC
>JAOXYI010062228.1:0-12643 GCA_028566495.1 Lithophaga antillarum | reverse complement strand
ATTTTCGTACCTTACCTAACAACCAGAACGTAAATATTGCCCATATTTTAATAGGACTTAGAAAATTGATAACCCACTCGGTTCTCCTCTATATATAGACTTTCCCGCCTTATTTTTATCACGAAGGCCTGCTTGATTTTTCATTGCCGTCCATAACATATGTCGTTATTATAACAAAATATTTGAAATATTAAATTGATTACTTAAAGCATAAATGCTACTTTATAATAATACTGAAAACGGACGTTGACAAAATATACATACATGCACTATGTTGAAAAAAAAAATATATATATACGTTAAATTCACTAATTTAATCAGCGCCGTTTGTGATCTAGTGGTTTGATTCAAGGCTTTAAAAATAAGCTTGATAGCCAGCTGTAGTGGTTCGAATCTTGCCGATACCTATATTAAAAATGTAGATTTTGGTGTAGAAGAAAGGAAAGTATAGAATTTGATCACCACTTTCACTAGCAAAAACAAACTGTGAAGCTTAGTATAACAAAAATATGCTCAAGAAATATGTTGGTAGGTACATAGGAAATGCAAGTAAGTTAGCAATGGATTCGTGAAAAATAATCCACAGTTCAAACAATAGAATGACGTCACAGAAATGGATTAATTTTGGCGAATCTGCAATTGTTCACTTAATTCAAGTTTTCTCCCATAGGTTATCATTTGGTTTTTTTCATCATGGTGTATTTTGTATTTGATTGGGTAATTTTATCTATTTTAACCTGTAACCTTTTGCAGTTTTGACTGTGATTCTTCAAAGTATTTAAACTATTTATATTTTGTATTGCCCCATATATTTGTGAACATGTGTGCAAAAGCTGAAGATAAGTTCGTATTAAGAAAAGTGATTAATTATTTTATTCGTAATAGTCACAATATAATATTATCTACCAATCACTATCTTTTTGCTAATGAGGATTGTCCATTTCTTCATCTTCACACTAACCAATGATGTCGGTATTCACTGAAACAAATACGATATACAGTATTCTGAGTTTTTATAATGTCATATTGTATATTCTGCGCTTAAATCTACACCTGGAGATCATTTTCTATACATTTAGTATTTGACATATGTTAGTTTTGTAATTTGAATTTTTTTCTCTCCTTCTTGAACTCATTTAAATAATAGCTAGTCTCCTAAATCGAAATCTAGTATTATTTCCTTAATATTGATCAATCCCAAGCCTAATAATATCTTTGTATTCGTATTTTTTCGTCCTGGTATATTCTACCTGTTTCAGATTTCTCGTCTGTAACATTTACCAAAGAACTTTGTCTAAATTCCATTTCTGACTTTGCTACCGGACATAAAAGGGTTGCATGACGGGTTATGCATGCATAGCAGGATATCCTTACCCTGCCGATGCACCTGATGACACTCATTTTGGAGTTCATGCAATCCCGACTATTTTTGTACATGTATTTGTCATTCCCATTGGATTTATAAGTTTGACTTTAACTTTGGTATACTAAATCTTATATATAGAAAACATGATATCGGTGCAAAATTCTTCGGAATATGTTATGCTTGATAAACAAAATATATAACAGAAATTGTTTCCCAGTTAAATTACATGTGCCAGAAGGTATACAACACGGGTTCATTCTTATTGAGATAAATAAGCCGAATGTTATCTCTTTTGCACGTCCTGCTCTATAATATTTATTATATAACAATAAGGTATTTAAGCACGAACCAGTTTCAGAGATAGAAAATGTATGGTTTAACAATAGACTTGGGATGTAATGTAAGTACTGTATGTCGCCCGATCCTTTTCAGTTACGCGAATAAAATATGAGCACAATCAACTCAAAACGTGGTATCTATACATTTATGATTGACTAATGCATTTACATTCTACTGTCAAATGTCCTCTGCCAAAACTCTTTATGATACAGTACATGTATTTCCTTTAGTCATCTTCATCAGTTTCATTGATATTCACGTTATTTCATTTTCGTAATGCTTTACGTTTATCCCAGGAAAAAAGAATGGTCTGCATGTAGCCCTAATGGTCATTAGATTCTTCCATTTTCACATTAATGGGGAAATCGTCACATGTTAAATTGCATGATTTGTTTTTGCTTTGTTTTGTTTTTTCCTCTCTTTTTTTCTATGTTAACGTAAACAAAATCGACAACATTGTTTTCAAGTACAAATGTATAGTAATGTACTGAAAAGATGATTATCATTTTTGTGCAGTTTTAAAATATCAGCAGATTTGATGATCTTGGATTACTTTACGCAGTGCTTTGAATTAGGGGATATAAAAGTGCTTGCATATTCATCCATCATTAAGGTCAAAAGGTCAAAAGTTAAGGCCATGTATTAATTTATTCAACTTTTTTGTTGCACCTCCTTGGACACCGTATTTTTATTCATTTTTTTTTGCATTAAACTGAGTCCCGGGGGGATCGATTTCGAACCGGATCCGCTAAAACTCAAAAGTGACAAATAGGAGTCTAGTGCTCTTGTAGGGACGTGTTCCTGTTGCCCAAGTTATATGACCTTCAATTAGCAAATAACATTAAATAATTTGAATTTTCTTGTAGGTTTAAGGCCACTTATTAGTCAAATACAAAAATGTATGTATGGAGCTTTTATGGTAAGAGATATTAGAATGAAATTTGTACCAACAGAATGCTGAAAAGTTATACTTTATTGCTATTATATTTAAGGTGGTTCCACTTAAATTGCATTTCTTCTGATGTTTTTATCTTTCACCACTTTGCGCATTGAGTTTGAAAAGCAGTTTGCAACATACCATAATACCTTATATCGGGATCCCAAAAACTTTTCGCTGATGATCCTGACAAACCGAATCCTGTTCCTTTATACAGTTATCTTCCCAAATACCAAAAACCGTTGAGTGCTACTGCACCAATACCGTGAACGATATCAGTGTCAAACTTAGTATTAAATATTTAGGACATTATTCCGCATTTTATAGGTCTGCATTGAAGAACTGCGTGCCTACTTGATGGAAATATGTCCCTTATATTTAACTGAAGTTTCTTACACCTAGAAAACGAAAACCGTAAGACGGAGAGACTTGGAATTTTCACTGTTATGCCTCATGACCTTTGACCTTAATAAATATTACAGGTCAAAGGTCAAGTACACGTACTAATTTTTCACCCTTGTTTGTTTGTTCCTCTCCAAAACTGTAAAATGTAGTGAAATAAACCCAGGTCAAGAATGTTAAGTTGGGACATAATGCCTCCTATATTTACAAATGTACTTAGGATTCAAATTCTTCTGAATGGCGTTTCCCCTGGTATGTCTGACTATAGCATTAAATCGATGTTACTCAAAATCAAAAGTTATGAAATCATGGGATCATCACTCATGACCTTTAGGAGTAATAGCCTTCATTAAGGTCAAAATGTCAAAGGTCAAGATCATGTCATAATTTTGACCCATAAAATATCATCTAGTACAAACAATATATTCGAAAATTTTTCCCAGGTTATTAATTATGCAAATTTGAAAATTTCCAAATTTTGAAATGGACCTACGGTCATGGGTGCAGCTGCTCGTGCGAGGTAAAAATTTACGATTATTGAGATAGCGATTTTGCAGAACGTCTTAATGCGAACAAAAAAGGCAGTTATACTATGTATCTATTAAGCACCCATGTGCGATTAGGCCCATATTTAGGAAAAATCTTTTACAGAAGATCATTTAACAAAGCAAATAATATGTTATACTGAATTGATGTCATTATTAATTATCATGTTGACATCTAGCTTTAGCAAGTCAAAGTCAGATCCCAATTCGTGTCGAAAAACCTCTGATTCTTCTTTGTAGAGTCTGAACTATGTTTATCATCACTTTTCTTTTTCATTTGCCATTTTTGCGCGTTGAGCTAAAAAAAAACATTCCTGACGTATCATAATAAGTCTTTATACCTTATATCGGTGTCCAGAAATAATTTTGCTGCTAACCGGACAAATCGAATCCTGTCCTTTACAGACTTATCTCCGTAAATACCAGAAAACTTTTGCATGCATCGGCTTGAATACTGTGAACAAAACAAGAATCTCTCTGATCTAAATTGAGAACCTTATGTGGCAACTTGGTAAAGTTAGGCCAAAGTTCTCTGATGCCTTCTTGTGGGAGGTATGACTCCTTATATGTTTCACTGAAATCTTTTACCCCTAAAACACGAAAACGGTTTCCTAGGGGAAGGGTTCAGATTTTCACCATTTGTCAGATAGCCAGTTCATAGAATACCTTACTGTGAACAAAACTACAGTTGAACTATGTGCTTATTTCTTGTATTTAAACAGCGACGGGCGACCACACCCATAACGAGGAAACACTTTTGACATCAGATTGTTAAGTAAAGAAAAAGCAGTATGTCATAGAGGATTTTTTTTCCATAACTAATGATCATGTTGACATCTAGCTTTAGCAAAGGTGAAGGTTAGATACCAAAATTTGAAGAATTTAAACCACATTTTCGTATCACATTTTTTGGTAAAATTTATCTTTCATTTTTTAAAGTCATTAATCGAAAAATTACCAGTAATTTACTTCTTTAGATATACCTGACATTTATTATTTTCACGTCGACAGCAGTTTATGAACTCTATTAAGGACCGTTAGTCTCAAATATTGATAAATATTTAAATTATTTTTGCATGTATACGTGAAAGATTTCTACAACTTGAAAGACAGTGTCAGAAATATAAATTCTGATACGCTAAATGTTTTTTTAAATGCTTCTAATTCACTATTTTAACAGCTGTAAAATCATCGAAATACATGTAGTACCAATCATAAAATAGAACTGTCTGTCTTAAATTACCCAAAAAGTACTGTTTTGCGAGTCTATGATGGAAAATTGTGGAAAATCTACAATATTTATTATTATTCATCAAAACTATTTATGTAATACCTGAAACTGAAGAAAACTGTGAATTATCGATTTTACGTTACAAACTAGTAAAGAATTTTTTGATGGATTATTCATGGCATTTTTATGCAGAATTGTTGTCGGAATGTTGCAGAAGCCAACGAAAAAACATGAAAAGTAAACTATTACACACATGTGCTTTAAATTTACATTGTTTCGCCATATAAAACGATCAAATACAATGTCATAGAGCAATAAGAATGTGAGCTAAGTTATAAATTATATATTTTTTCGGCCATTTCTGGTAAGAATTATTCCAGAAGTAAATATGGAAAATACCCTATCGAAGAATCTTCTGTTATTTTTTTCTGTATCAGTACCAAATACCTCGACCCTTTTGTATGTGTATGTTTATAATATACTTTCTTCAATAATTTGGCCTCACAATGGGGTGAAAATATAACTTATCAACTCAATACTTACTGTGTCTAACAACAACATTAGCGGTCTCTTGGTCAACACCATACTTATTGGTGGCAATACATGTTAGAATTCCAGATTCTCTTAAGTTCATAAATGTGATGTTCGTCCCGTGGTTGCTAATTATATGTTGTGGTAAGGGTATATCGTGGTGCTGAAACTGATAATGAACTATTACGATCGACTGCACTCAACAATTTTTTATGCTAATAAAAATATCTCGCATAATTTATCGTACATAATTAAATCAATATGGCAGTAAATAGTCAAACTTGGATACACGGAACAGTTTTCCGAAAAGATTCACGTCAGTAAAAATAACATATATCTCAGATATGAGCACCTAACTATATCTTCTGTACAACTTAGATTGTTGCAGGCATTTTATTTCATTTCATTTCATCACACGATAGATTTATTGTATTGCATTTTGATCAAACACCAACATTCCAACTCAAATATTCTTTTACTACTATCCAGAATTGACTTTTCCACATGGCCAAATTTACAATATAGTTACGTTTGTTCAGGCAACTTTTAACAAATGTTTTTTATTTCTTTTTTTTTTTTTTTTTTTTTTTTGTTTTTTTTTTTAAGATAAAGATATGCCGTGATATTTAAAAAGAAAATTCATAATTGTTTTATGGTTTCTATTGCCTCAGTAATGGAAGTGGTTAAAAGGTGTGTCAGGATCCATTGAATATTTTTTAAAATAAATTCGAAAATAAATTGTACAGCATGTGTACAGACAATATGATATTTTTTTTTCCGGAAATATGTGTTATAGATCTAATAAAACAAACATTGATATCTATTCAATTATAAAAGTGGGGAGGAATTCGTTTCTTAAATTTGTTTACATTTCTTAATTAATCCTAAACTGTTCAGGTCCAGGGAACCGACTAGTGAAAAACAAATCATTGTATAAAAGGACAAAACTCCATTTCAAGAGTAAAATGTGTTAATATTTTAGTACTGATTCTCAATTAAAAGTACTTTTTGAAGTATTTTCTTTAACTATTGTCAGTTACACAAAAACGCCAAAGACAGAACTAGATAAGCATCAGTATGCCTAGTTTAATCAAAATATATAAGAATGGTACGGATGCAGTGTATGCATGAAAATATTTACCGATGAATATTTCCAAGCTACAGACGGCAGAGGAATCCCGCCAGCTTCACAAATGAAACTATGCTTTGATCCAGCTGTGGTTATAGATGATTGTGGACTTATTATGATTTTAGGTTTTTCTACAACGAAATAAAATTAATGACAGATATCACTGTTCGAAGAATTTTAGTTTCCATATAAATAATCCTAACCTCAATATAATAACGTAGCAAAAAAAAAAAATAGATAACCATCAACATCTTTCATCTAAGCGATAGTTTATGTTTCCAAAAATACATGTTCAAAATTGCAGTGCATGTACAACTCTATCACATTTACTATTCATTTCAATCAATCAATCTTTTAACACGTTTAAACCGTAAGGTTTCTTTTCTCAAGGTAAAACACAACCAAAATTTTCAATTTTGTTATTTTCTTTTATTCAGTGGCGTTGAATCGTTTACCTGAAGTCCCAGTAAACTGAAGTTTATGTTGCAGCCAGATCTAAATGTATCTGTACTTAATTTTATAAAACATTTAGCTCGTTTTTAAGTAATAAACTTTTTGATTGTTTAACAATCAATTTCATTTGCAAAACAATAAAATTATGTAAATGGTGCTTTAATCAAATACTTGGTCTAAAACTTTTTAATTTTTTTTTCTCCATACATGATGTATAATATGCTTTCAATCAAAACAAAATGTTCGATAAACTATCCGGTTAAGATTTTATAACACAGAGAAGAGGACCGTTTTGTTTTACAATTCTAGATTTGCTTCCTGCATTGAAATGTTGCACATCTAAAACTGAAATAGGATAGTTTATCAAAACATTTAGTGAGATTTTTCTTTTTCTGTTGTGCATGTGTGATATATAAAATTTATAACTGCCTATCATTTAAAGTTTTCAAGCAAATTTTACGATTAAAAGATTTCTATTTCTAGTTTTCCGTTAAGGTAAAATACTGCTTTTAACTATTTTTGGGGGTCCTTACTTCACACTGAATAAAAAAAGTTGTATACCATAATCAGTTCGAACCCATAAGTCCATTAAAGATGACAATTCCAAGTGTGCAAACAGCTGGGATTGCATGAACTCATACATTAAAACATGATGTGACCAGAGTGTCAGTTTCTTAATAGAGAGTGTGTTCAAAGTTACCTTTTTCCCTTTTTTCGAAAATAACCATATTTTTGTGACCAATACTATGCACGTAATTGACTTAAAAATCAATATCTTAGCATGAAAAGGGCACAGGAAAACACTACTTTTACAATGTTATTGTATAATTTTCAAGCTTTCAATTTCTGTTGCTGTACATTTATAATTTTTTCTGAGAAAAAAATTGCCGTTTCTTATTTGTTTCTCACTGTTTAACTACGCTGAATGTTAAAGTGTTACACTTCAGTTAGTATATTAATAATGAAAACGTTCTTCAAATTTGTAGTTAATTCACCATGTCACGTAATGTTCATATATTTACGACAAGGTATATTTTACGTCAATTATTAATAAACAAACTAGATTCAAATAAAAAATCATATCTGATTTGAAAATTTACTATTCATTTTTGCCATGTCTCGTATTCTAATATTTTCTTCTGACAAAAGATTACATACATAGGTTACGTTTAACGTTTTTCACAATTTGGAAAACGTAATTGAGAATTAAATCTTATTAAATATCTCTCTGTATGGGCATATACATAGTGTATAGTCTGAAATTCCTAACAGTCATATAACAATATACTTTATTTCAATGCGTATACAATACTTTTTATATGAAAACTGAGTGCAATGTGCAATAACGGGTAAATTCTAATCTGTTTAATCAAAACTTGAATTTATGTTCTCCCCTTAAAAGGTGAAACAACCCCAAAATATTTCTCCCCTTGTTCCTTGTCATTATCTTCATTTTCACTTGGAATGGTTCATTTTCCTGGAATTCAAATTAACTACCATTGACGTCACAGCAAAAAAGGTATATGTACTTAGTTTTGTGGAAAAAAATTCAAACAATTTATTGAGGAGGTCTTTGAAAACCATAAGACATCCTTGTTCTCTTTTAGCATCTATGTCAAGGGTGATGATGTTGATCTGCCTTTTTCATTATGGATACCCAAATTACACAAGTGTCCTTACAACCAACATTATCTTGGCGGGTCAGCTGAGTATTTTACAAATCCTCTTTACAAAGTTTTAACTTTGATTCTAACTGCAGTTAAAGAAGGCACCCAGAAGTACTATGACAAAGCTTACTCAAGAAGTGGCGTGAATCAAATGTGGATCCTTACAAATTCAGAAGATTTATTGGAATGCATGAAATCTAGATCCCTTTCATTCTGCAACAGCATTAGAACTTTTTGACTTCTTTACCGTTTACGCCACAATTGCCCATGATAAATAGGTAGACACAAAGGTTATTTTATCGAGGAACATACTGTCTCTAACAAATGTACTCGAAGAGAATATTCTAACTGGATTGCAGTAAATTGAAGGTACAGATAATTGTCTAAGATACATACACTGTATCTGAATTTCATTCGCTTTGAACTGCACACACGTTATATATATAGCAGAGCGAACAAAAGATATAATTTTTCAAGCTTTTGTCATTCCCTAAAGACAAAAGCATAATATTGGGAATGATCAGTCAACTGGATAATATTAAGTATTATAGTACATGTACCTCACCTTTGTAACGATCGTTTTCATTTGCTTAGACAGTAACGCATGACATGTTTTAATTTTAGATATTTGACTGAATTTCCATGTAAAAGGGTGATAATAGTATTAATAATTACTACCCCGTAAAATAATCCTTTGATGTCTGAACGAGGGTGACAGTAGTATTTATTCCCCGGAAAATAACCCTACAAATGAACAGAGGAGGGTAATAATAGTATTATCTACCGGGGAAATAACCTTATTTTGCAACAGTCGAAGTTGAATTGTTGTACGTAGATCCGAAGTTTGTTTCGGTATTATAAGCATTTACGACCGTTGCAGTCAGAAAATACGCAGAATATAATCAACCGCACAAAAGTTCATTTTTCTCGAGGCAAAGCCCTAGCAAAAATAACCACTGTACTGTTGATTACTCTGGGTATTCATCTCCTACCAGGGCTGTAATTGTACACTATTCTACATTAAAACCATGGAGTTAACATTAAGTAGATGAATAGAAACAGAAAAATTATTTTTATAGGTTTCATTAGATATGTACAGTAGCACTTATCTTGTTGAATTTGATATATAACAGATATTCTACTTCATTTTCTTTCTGTGCAAATGGGCAGGTAGTACATGTATAAGTACTGCTTTTTTACCACCCCCCCCCCCCTAACCAGAAAATGGAATTTCCAATATGAAATTTGACTTAATTCCTGTACAGTCATTGCCTGACATTGATTTGAATGTTTTAATGTTTTCATGTAAAAGAAGATTATCTATGACGGCACAGCGATGTCATATCTACACCAGTTTAGACCGTTCTTAAGTATATTTTGATTAAATTAAATATGATTGCACTATGTGTCTCAAAGTAATTTACATTCTAATAATTTGTTTTGTCAATATACACATTCATTCCGGTAAGATATTTTATTGGTGCATGCTGCGGCTTATGCCTGCATGTCACTAAAATTGTCTAAAAATTGTTCATGTAAAGCATTCTTGCACTTTATCAGTCAAAGTGTCAGAGTTTGAGACTTGAAATTCAAAAGGCTACATTACGAATGAAATGTTTGATCGTATTACTTAAAACTGGATATTGTTATTTGATTAAATAGAATAGCCAGATAACTCAGGCATAGACCCAACAATTGAACTTGAATCCACTTGCCAAACAACCCATCAAAAATAGACAGACACATCTTGCTTTGTTTTTTGTAGGCGAAATAAATAGTAAAATTCCAGATTCTAATCAAAATGTCATTTATTCAAAATGACGAGCAAAAATAATTTACAACTGCAAGGGAGTTAATCTATAAGAATTACAAACATTATATCGAATCAAAATTAACTCCCTTGAGAAAAAGCCAGCTTACAAAAAGGTGGCGTACAACAAAGGCCAATAACATTCATAAAGCAGACATATAAATATTAAACAATTTTAAACAATTTAATAACGAAATTGGTTTACCGCAATACAAAAGGCATATGAAAATTAACTAAAATCTGAACTTACTAACTGTCTGAATGTCTGAGTAACAACAACAATAAAAAGATGAAATATATGGAAAATAAAACCAGTTATATTGTAAAATTGAAAATATTTGGAAAATAAAACCAATCATAATGTAAAATTGAACGGAGGTCATTTTATGTTGGGGAGGAGGTGGGTTAAATTTTTACCTTGTCTAAAAATGGCGAATCTTCTTGTCGGAGTAAAACTTTTTGTCATGTGATGTTACAAAATAGATTTTGACTGGTTAATGTTAATTATGTGTGTTATACAATCATGTGCACTCCGTCAAAATATAACATTAAAACTTCAACTTTATCAATGATATTCAATTTTTGCATAAATTAATTTATTAACATAAATTCAATTTTATGACCCAACAATTGAACTTGAATCCACTTGCCAAAAACCCATCAAAACTGGACAGACATGCCTTGCTTTGTTTTTTGTAGGCGAAAATAAATACTACAAATTCCATATTCTAATCAAAATGTCATTTATTCAAAATGACGAGCAAAAATAATTTACAACAGCAAGGAAGTTAATCTATAACAATTACAAACATTATATCGAATCAGAATTAACTGCCTTCAGAAAAAAGCCAGCCTACAAAATAAGCTGGCGTACAAAAAGGCCAAAGCATATGTAGTGGAGCTGCATATGCCAACGCCATCTCAAGGTGTGTCTGGTGATTACCCAAGTAGAATAGTTCACTGAACTAATTCATTTTGTGAATATGATAACTGGTTGTACTTTATTGTGTTTGAATAATTACTAAAATACTACCTAATGATCTGATATGATAAGTAAAATCACTATATTAAACACAGCATTAAAAAGCAGGCAAAACTTTCTTTATAATTAACTAATACTACAGCGTATGTGACAAGTTTAAACAATTAAAACCCCATGAGCCGTCAGCCTGGCATAATTCAAAGGTTTATTACGTGTATCTTAAACTGTTACTATCTAAATAAACTTTTTCCTCGGCTAAAAATGGCGAACCTTCTTGTCGGAGTAAAACGTTTTGTCATGTCATGTTACAAAATAGATTTTGATTGATTTATGTTAATTATGTGTGTTATACAATCATATACACTCCGTCAAAATATAACATTAAAACTACAGCATTATCAACGATATTCAATTTTGCCATAAATTAATTTATTGACATAAATTCAATTTTGAGATTTTGTGAAATCTTTGGGAAGTAAATTGCATATTTGCTCGTTTAAACTAGGATTAAGAGGAGATATGAAAATATTTTTTCTGAACTTTTTTTGGTCTGTTGTGGCTTGGTTTAAAATGGGGTTTGGGGGTATAGAGGAGGTGGTTGTTTACTATTTGTATGAACAACAAATCGCACGAAAGTTGCCTGTGTATCAACTACTAACAATGTTTGAAAGAAATGTGTGCTATACACAAATTCTTGAATGATTGTACTAAAGCAATATCAAGTTTATAACAGTTTAATTTTCGTTTTCATTCTTCAAATCTCAATTTAAAATCGACGGTTTCTCTGTCGAGTGTATAGATTCAAGATGGCATTTTAAAAACCTATTATTCAGAACAGAGCTAGTCTATTTAAGTGAATGAATATATAGTGCATTTAGAGGTATTATTGTGCTTACATGTGTATATATGTACATGGAGGGAAGTACAGAAGAAAAGACGTGATGGCGGATACTACCGGAAATCATAATCGAAAAGATAAAAAAAAAAAGACAATTTAAAAGATATCTAATTTACGATATTTAAAATATCTTCCTGTTCGTCAAATTAATTTCTATTTCATAATAATTGTATTCCACACCATATTCGGTATACATATACTGAAATAACCTATCTGATTATCGTGAATATTGGGCTCGCGTATATTTGTACATCGAGTGACAGAAGTTGTTCAATTTATCTGATATCTGCATGAAGGTTAAATTCTGTATATATTTTAAACGATAAGTAAACTATATCCCCTCTAAAAGATCA
>JAOXYI010062118.1:0-12645 GCA_028566495.1 Lithophaga antillarum | reverse complement strand
TAAGAATATTGCGTTTGAAAAAATATAAACTACAAGCAATAAAGAAGTGTGGAAAACAAAACTAACGAAGAAAGATATCAGTAAGAGTGGTGACACTACATCTACTGAAGGTGTAAATACCGCCTGGTTACCAGAAGATATAATACATTTGTTACAAAACAATCCTGATCAAGACATTGAAAATGCAGTTTCATTAGTCGGAAATGAATTGCCTTCTACTGAACTAATGGAATTGGGATCGCATCATCAACAGACAGTCAACGTTAAAGACCATCTTAACATGGTGGTGTTGTTCAATACAGAAGATAGCCCGTCAGATTTATAAAATACAGGATCAAGTTTGCAAGATAGTAATGATGGCGATGTAACAATTCCTTCTGATAATAATGTAGAAGAAAGTCTGATATCTGATGAACACGAGAATTTCGTCAAAAATAGTTTTGTAATAAATAAGTTTTTAAACACTCTTCAAAATGTAAAAACAAGTAAAAATGGAACAATCTAGGACAGAATGACCTCCATTCAAAATTAGAATCTATGGAGACCCTTTTGACTTTAACCCATAATGAGTTAAATAGTATATACAAAGAGTTACGACTTTTATTACCGACAACGATACCAGAACTGAAAGTATCATGGAAGAAAGAAAAAAAAGTAGAATTTCTTTGTGCATTAATCGGACATGGTGCATTTGATAGCAGACAGAGCCAAGTTAAAAGAAAAACGTACAGTACTTTGTCTATCAAAATTTTGTGTGAATGTCTTGAAGTCCAAAAAATATCCAAAAGGTGTGTTGAATGTCGCTTACGCTGCATATATATTTCCACGTAGGCATAAAGAATGGCAGGAGAGAGTGCACTATTAAAGCAGAAGTGAAGATTGAAGGATTTGAAAATGATGTTGCTTTTTGGTACTCTTATCCGGAACTAAACCCTAGCATAGGAGAATTGTTGGCAAGAAGTATTGACTGCTCATACAATCCAACACATTTGAGGGTAAGAACATGTACTACGGGGATAGCTGGAATTTCAAGCGAGGGATGGAAAGCTTGTGCAAGATCAAACGAGACTGGATTGACTTTATCTTTGGTTGAGGATCGCATTGATAACTAAAGTGTGTCTAATGCCAGAACAAACTTTTCACAAGAGGTAGAAAGTTGGATGTTACAAAATGGGTTCAGCGAAAGTGCTGCTTTAACAAAACTGGTAAGAGACTGGTACAATGCTAGTGATTCATCGGGTACATGTATACCTGCCATTGATAGAATAAAAAAGTTGTTGAACATGCGAATTTTTTCCTAGACGGAGTTGACTTTGGACAGTTCCCGCAAGCTGATACATACATTGTAAAATCAGTTCCTATCGTTACATTTGAAGGAATGTGTATTGACATAAATACAGATGTATGGTATGACAGATGATTATAACATCCGAAGTGTTGGTTCTTTAGCAGCTGAGACTACAGTTGGAATTTTGCAAGCCTTCAATCCAACCAGCTAAGTATCCATTAAGGCCGATGAGGTGCCATCATTGATGTCAAATGTTACGGAAGTAATGACTTGCAAAACAAACCCAGATAGGTACGACTTCATTTCTTGCAGTAATCAATCAAAGAAAGCAAGGAGTTCATTATCAATATAGTTGAAATTAATAATGATTTTCAGACCTCTCTTTATTGAACTACTATTTTACTGATTTATTGTCAAATACGTGACGTTAAACAACTTGGGTATTCTTCCAACTTTACCTGTAAATTCAACGACTTGAATTTTGTTCTATGTTTAGGTAAAAAATTCAAAACTTCCTTAATTTACAGTTTCGGTATAATAAATCAATTATTGCTTTCTTACAATGTGATCTGTCAATAACTCTTTGATGTTTTTGTTACACATAGGCTCGTATTACTTTTTTGAGGGAGTATGATTTTGCAATTTCAGAATTGATTGTAGGTATCAAATATTGCCAGTTTTTAGGAGATATGTGAAATATTGTAGTATTTTTTATGGTATTTTCTTTGGGGGCTTGCCTTTTGACATGTATTTTTGTGAAGTATTTAGTCGAATTTAGGTATTTTAGGGGGTAAAAAGTTGCTCCTCTAACAAGCTTCGTATCATAAATGTTCAGAAGTACCCTCCCGGGTATCGAGCACTGTGCTATATTATGTTTTCCATTCAGTTGCTGTATCCTAACTGATACTTTAATAGGTTGCTACTGCGCAGTTAAAAAAAAACACGCATATGTATATACAGTGTGCCAGTAAGCATTTTACTGCATCTTTGAGTTGCGTTGCAGCAGGTTTCTTTCGACAAATTATTTTATATCTTAAAGATTTTGTACTTGCATTTCACATTACTGATTTTGTAATATTAACAAATAGGAATAAATTCCGAATATTAAACAAATATTGTGTAATATTAATAAATGATTTCTCGATATTAAGAAATATTTTATAATATTAAAAATTCAGGACGATGTAATATATGTTAAAAATAATAATTTTTTTAATATTAATTAAATATTTCTCAATATAATAAATAAATAAATAAATTTTAAAAACATTTATTAATGTTAGAATTGTGTCTAGCAAGCACAATGACTAGGCCGTTTGCGCAAGGCATTGTGGAATTAAATGCCCACAATTCTATTTTATCTGTAAACAGTTTTTCCCCCTGAAATACAAGAATGAATCCTATTATGTTTGTCTTTAATTTTATTGTACAGAGGATTCTATGTGCGAACTTCCAAATCAAGTGGGGTATATCCAGTTCATGAAGAAAGTACACATGGTGAAGCACAGGAAATGGAAGAAAACGAAATTATTCCTTTAACTTGTATATCATCTAATATCGTTCCGAGGTTTGTATGAAAAAGGTTTTCAAAGTAACTTTCTAAAATTACAATAGAAGAAACATATTTCTTCTCTGCCTTTACTCAACAGTTATATACGACAGTGAGTATGTGACTATTTAATATTCCACTGACAAAATATGCACATTATCATTCTAGTACTGAATAACTAAATATTGTGAAGCTAAGTAAGTCTATTTCTTAGTTCTTTAATTAAATAATAATATTTTGTCAATGATTATCTCTTACGAAAGATAAAACAAACTGTTACATGGATAATTCAAATTACATGTATTTTCTTTTGCAGAAATCATTCTTTTGGCAGACCAGAGAGACCGCGAGTTGCGCCAAGAATAAAATTTGGCAGTGTTTCAAAACCGTATGAAGCCTCTCGTGGAGCTTTACCAGTACGCCAATGGCATCGAAAAGACGAATCAAAAAGACTTGGTATACAACTCAACTGTGACAACACCTAAACTGTTCATTTTTTTCCTTCATGATGTATTTATACCAAGCGGTAATCGCCATATGTTTATGATTGTCTCAGTCCAAAGACTTTCTAAACTGACTTATGAGTTGAATGCAAGTTATGACTTTATAAATGGATAGTACTTTTAAGTTTTTCACAGAATCATCTGGAAGAAATTATTTCAAAATGCTGACAGTTGTCTTGTTTTGCTGTGGCTTATTTAAATGCGGCTATGTTAATATTTATTTCTTTTTAAGCACTTGTAAGCATTTTAACCACAAAAATAAAGGGAAATAAGTATTCAGATTTCATTTTCTGGATACTATGTTTCACATATGTATACATAAACATTCTAAAATTGTTAAAACATTTTATTTTTAGCACTAGAAAATAACATATTCACCCACCTTTGAAAACTTTTTGAAAAAAGAAAAAAAAAAACAAACAAAACCAAAATAAAAAAAAAAATGGATATGGAACAAACTTGCAGATAAAATAAAAATAAATATTGCACAATCTCAATTGAGGGATCCTATTCGAGGGAGGAGATCAAAATCCTATGATATCAGAAATTTAGAATTGGCCGTAGAAGCCGTTGAACAAGGAATCTGCTCTAGCCGCAAGGCTGCCCAATACTATGGCGTACCACGATCATCTGTTGTCTCAAGGATATATAGAAAAAGACCCCGTTCAAAACCTTCAGATACAGGAGTGCAGCATCAGGAATTCCTCGACCAAATTCCAAAAAAATACTGAGATTACCTTGCAAAGCTCAAATGCGAGTAAACAAAATATATCATAGTTGTTTAATATGCTTAGTGTTCAAGGAGAACTGTTCTTAAAATGGGAAAAGACAATTTGCTTGTTTGTGGTTTAATTACAGTTTATCTGTTGTTTAACATTGTGCAGAAATTAGAATAGATTAAAATTGTGCAGAAATTAGAATATAGAAATCTCATTTTGAAACATAAGGAATAAATGAATTGCACAGGAAAATATGTAGACTGTATATTCTTTTTGTACAGAGTACAGTATACATACTACCACTAGCAGCCTCATTTGTGTCTAACATGCATTTACTTGTATCAGTCAAGGGTATATCCAAGGTCATTCTAAATAATTTTATGATGTACAATCATGTAATTTCACATGCAGTCCATGGATGAAACATGGAGCTTTCTACTGAAAGGCCACTTACCTTCTAAGTTTAGGTTTATTAGTTTTGAAGTACTGTAGTCATATTTCACGTGTGCAAGTGTACTAGCGAAAGAAAATACTAAAGATACCTAAAAGTCAAACAATCGGTTGAAACAGTAATATCTTGTAATTTCCATGTTGCTACTTCATTTTCTTGACTGTTTGTGATTGGTTTGGCTCTTGGCTTTTGCTGTTTATAAATTTTATGTAGATATAGCATTTATTGGCATCTAAGACAAAGTGCCGTTCACGTGCATGCTTGGGACCTCTTGAACATGATGTAAGGTACAAATTCATGCTTGTTGTTGAAGCACATGGGGTGACTTCAAGACAACTGAAAAGTGTTTGTCACTATGAAATCAACATTGCAGCACATTTTTCAGTGGTTTATGTTTAGTACATAGTAAATGTTCTGATATTGTCATATTGTCATATTCTTTTGCTTAAATTGATGATGCTGGAGTTGATTGTTATACCTTTCTTTCAGAGTATGTCTTTACACTGCCAAGGCGGTGGAATTATCATCCAGAACAATTGGAAACGGCTGTTGCCATGACAATTTCTGGTGTAATGAGTGCTACCAAAGCAGCAAAGGTTTATGGAGTTCCAAGAAGAACTATTCGCAATCGAGTTGCAAAATTTAATAAAATCCAGAAAGAAAAACCAGGATAGTGGAATGCTAATGGCAGGAAGACAATAAAAAAATAATGGGAGGATTTACCTTGTGAAAGTCCGTAATGAACTTGTTACCTGAACTCCCAATTCTAATTTTTGTTCTCAGTTGTTCCTTCTGTTTTTCCACAAGATTCAACCTTGTGGTTTTTCAACTCAGTAATTGAACATGTCTAGGAAACAACTGCACACACTTGTGATCAATCCAGACATCATAAGGCATATGATAGCTTCCATGTTGATAAATCATAGTTACTCTTGTTATTTTGAGAACGTTGTAAGATTGAATTGACTAGAGGGGTTTCTTTTACTTTCTTGTGAGAGATAAAGCTTGGAATTGTTTGTAAATAAATTACACGCACAACATTATTACTTTGCGATTCTGATTTATTGATATCCAGTTTTAAGTTTGGTTATTGTACCTATTTCAGAAAAGGTCTTCATGGTAACAAGACGGAAGGAATATCCTCCTGAACAGTTAGAAACTGCAGTATCAATGGTTGTTTCTGGTTTCATGACTGCTTCTAAGGCCGCAAAGGTCTATGGAGTTCCGAGGAGAACTATTGGTGACAGAGTAGCAAAACTGAACAAAATGCAAAAGCAGAATCTAACTCAGACTGATATCACATAAATGACTAATAAAGGAGAGCAGTGCTCATCTGAAGAAAATTTGATAAAACACTTATGAAATGAAAATGAATTAAATAGACATTTACCTTTTGCATCAAGTACAATGTAGATTATTTTTTTTGTATTTCTAGAATCCTGAATGCCATAAATGGATTACCTGTTTTCAGATTTTGAACTATTGAAATGAAGAACCTCTAGGAACCTCTGATTGTGAAAATTTATACAACACCATTAATTATAGTTGCATGTGGTTGTTGCTGTCATTTCGATGTTTGAATTTTGGTCCATTATTTCAATAAAAGGAAAAGAAATGAAAACTTTTATTCAGTTCAATATTTTAATACAATCAGATAACACAAGATGTATCACTTGCAATGGAAGATATAAAAATTACCTTTATGTCCAGCACCTGCGATCAGCTTTTGGGGTGTCCTTGCAAAGTTGGATATTTAAGTATTCTGCTTCTGTTTTCACTCTCATGGTAGTTGGCTTTGTAAACAACAGGAATATTCAGTTTCTAACAAATTCCAAACTGTTCTTTTATATACTTCTACCTGTTTATTTGCACAAAAAATATTTCATGAAGGAAAGATATATTTTCGTTTTCGCTTCATTATTAGAAAAATGTCTCATTTTAGATAAAGGAAGCATTTATTGTTGGAATGAAATGGAATATTGAGTGGTAACTCTTAGTCTTCTCTTAAGTTTATGTGCATGGTAGTCAAATGAATCATTTAGTCTTTCCAATTCTTTCAGAAAACACAAGACCTCGACGTAGACAAAATTATGATGCAACAAGCTTGGACAGAGCTGTTCAGTTTGTTCGAGAGAAGATCATGTCTAGCTATAAAGCTGCAGATATGTTTGGAGTACCGAGATCAACAATTTTATATCGATTGAAAACAGACTCAATAAAATCTACAAAGAAATAGAAAACAAGTTTGAAAATGGTTATTATAGCTAAATGGGCCTTTTACTGATGTATTTATCAGTGTCTAAATAGAGTAAAGTGACTGCAAAATATACTGCAAAAAAATATGATGACTAGAATTCCTTTGAAGTTTGTCAGTTTGCAGGTAGCTGTTGCTGCTCTTAAATTTTGATGGCTATTATTTTCTATAGTAGCTTATGTGTTAACCAGAGAAAAAAGGATTCTAGTGAGAAAAAACTATGGTACTTATTTTGTTTATTTTTGAGGAGTATAGTTGATTTTTGAAGGTATACTGTTGATTTATGCTTCATAAAAGATTCTGTATACTATGTTTTGAGATTTGTTTTTTGTTTTTGTATGCTCATCTCTTTATTGCAAAATGATGTTCTTGTTGTCGTGAGAAGGCACATGTATTTTTCTACTGTAGTGTTTGAAACTTCAGTTTTTACTGTTTAAAAATATTTTTCTGGATATTGTAGTGACTGGGTTAAAATTGGAATAACTAATGTTTGAAATGAGTGAAAGTAAAAAAAAAAAAGAACTGAAGAAGAGTTGTTTTTTACATTGTTCGAATGCAAAAATGTAAGTTACAATAGTTTTCATTTGTGTATATATTTGCAGATTCTTATCGAAAGAAAAGGAGAAAATTGAAAGATTACAACCCGCAAAATTTGGTACTTGCTGTGCAAGCTGTAAAATTAGGAAATATGTCTGCTGTTAATGCTTCTAAAGTTTATGGTGTCCCAAGGACAACAATTATGTTCAGAATTCAAAAATGTTCGGATGTGTGAATCTTCATTATTTGCAAGATTGATTGCTTCGATAAAGGAAAAAGTAAAAGTTATTTCAAATAGATCAAGAAAATGTGTACTGTAATGACTTGTATAGTAATGGCTGTGATAAACTTTTTGTCTCTGAGAAGTTTGTACATAATGCTTGCAGTTT
Source organism: Lithophaga antillarum (assembly GCA_028566495.1). Classification (NCBI taxonomy): domain Eukaryota; kingdom Metazoa; phylum Mollusca; class Bivalvia; order Mytilida; family Mytilidae; genus Lithophaga; species Lithophaga antillarum. Next base: position 4,955 of record JAOXYI010062118.1, on the reverse strand, counting down.
TGTGATTAGTTTGTAAGCCATTGGACAATTCAGTAGTTCTTGAAAAAATCGCATTTTCATTGCATGAATTCTAGTAGATAAAGCTGCAGATATGCATGGAGTACCAAAATCATGAAAACAGACATGATAGAGGCTGTAAAAACATAAAATCGATTTCCAAATACTTGATTACCATGGGAAAATATTTTTTGTATAAACTGTGATGAGAAAGGGATTTGTGTTTTTGAGTTGTCTTTATGTTGTCTGCACACCTTGCTGTTGTGTGTATGACAGTCTAGTTTTGATGAATACTAGGAATGTTGTTTTTCTCTCTTAGTGGCTGGGTATGAATGAAAATAAAATAATGCCGTAAAAGACTGAAAGGAAAAAGTAAAAGTACAGGAGTTTTTTTTCTAAATAAAATTTCTTACAGAATTGTGCGAAATAGAAGCACAAAGCAAGTTATAATAGTTTTCACCTGTATATATATTTGCAGATTTTTGTCAAAAGAAAAGGAGGAAATTGAAAGATTACGACCCACAAAATTTGGTACTTGCTGTGCAAGCTGTTAAAGCTGGAAATATGTCTGCTGTTAATGCTTCTAAATTTTATGGAGTCCCAAGAACAACAATCATAACCAGAATTCAGAGAAATATTGAATGAGTACGATTCTGTTATGGTGATGCAAAACCGATATTGTTCAGAATTTTAAAGTTCTGGACATTAAATTGAGTCCAGGATTAATTTTAACACTTACCTGAATTGAGAGGGATGTAAAATATAATGAAACTGATTGCTATTGGCAATTTATTATGGCAAGTCTTTCGTTCATGCTGCATATGTTACTATATGGTGGGTAACAATTCACATTGGCTGTTAGTTTGCTTTGTACGAATTGATACATCTTTTCGTTTGATAATTTGTGCTTGTTGGTGTTAGCAATTCTGTCCTTCCTTTAATTGAAATAAAAATCTTGGTATATTTCAGAATCACCTGTCAGCAGTGGAAAAAGAAAACGGTTCGACTACGGTCGCAATTACAATGCCCATCAGAAATTAGAAAATGCTATTGCAGCAGTTCTGGACGGTAAATTGTCACAAAGACAAGCCGCCAAAGTGTTTGGAGTACCACAAACAACCATATCAATGAGAATGAAACAACGAGGGTTAATTCAACCAACACAAATTGATTTACTACCGTTGTGAAATCACTGCAATAGAAAAATATGACTCCATGTACGGAAAGCTATTTATGCTTCAACTCTTCTTTCGGTGATGGAAGTGAAAATAATACATTCATTTCTTGTCCACTTCTTTGACTTGCTCTGAATTTAACTAGTGTAATACATTTTTCCTTTCATGGCAATGTTATTCCGAGGACTAGATCTAAGGTTTTCTCATTTTGAAGAGTTTATGGTGTTGATCAGTCTGCTGAAATACTTTGTGCTTTTGATATTAGAATTATTAGTGAAGCGATTTGTCAATAAGACTTTGGATTATTTGTAAAATTTAAATATTTTCATGTACACAACTGTATATTACCCATACCTTGCTTGTACTAGATACATAGTCAAGTTTGAAAATGATACAGAATTTTTATTTACCGGTATTTTTTTTTAGGAAATATTACTTATGGTTTCATTTCTACATGAATGTTTTATCATTTTTATTCAGTTTGGAAAATAAAATTGGTTCAAATAGTTATTTTTGATATCTTTCAGAACCTCGACCGATCTTCAACCGTCTTCAAAATCTGACCAATGCGGTTATCGCTGTAAAAAGTGGCCAATTGTCACAGCGCCAAGCAGCCAGGAAATTTGGAGTGCCACAGGCAACAATATCCCGACGAATTAAACGATTAAACCTATTAGTGGACTCCAAATGAGGAATATGTATGTCTGTGGGATAAGAAATATCTTAAAATTTGTTCCCAAAAAGCAAATGCTAAGTGAACGCAGACAAGAACATTTAAATCTCATAATTAATATATATGCTGAACTATTCGTGAAGTGAAAGAGGCTGAAATAAAGGTACCCCAAGTCACTTTTCACTTACTTAAGGAATAAACGCTCAACTTTTCATGTCTTGTATCTAAATTATGTTTTGGTATTCTTTCAGAACTTGTAGGAAGGAAACCTTATATTCATAGAAATTATGAACCAGAAATATTAGAAGTGGCAGTCAGTGCGGTGTTAAATCGTGAAATATCCCAGCGTCAAGCGTCCAGAACGTACGGAGTTCCTCAGCCTACCATATCCAAGAGAATACGAATGATGAAGAAAAAAGCACTTCTTGGAAGTGGACAAGAACCTGCAACACCATTTGACATTAAATCGTATAAATCAGAACCTGCTGAAAAACAGTAAATACTAGTTTGCTGTTACAGTTGAATATGTTAGACATGTGTCCATAATCAGACCTGTTATTGAAGTACACATATATTTCACACAATAATAGCAAGAATACTGAGTTCGACAACCATGATAACTATTTGGCTGTTGTTTCAATACATGTAATTTGTAACCATGGGTCAGATAAAAAAGAAAAAATAGGTTGTGCTTCCTTTAACCTTACACTGCATTAACTTTGATATCTGCAGTTTGTAAATATGTAGCCTGTGGCATACATGTATATATTTGAATTGAATTTAAAGCCACTTTTAATTAAGTAATGCTTATGCTGTGTATTTGCGATGTAATATACCCCTCCGAAGGAGTGGGGGTATACTGGTTTCACCCTGTCTGTCTGTTCATCACACTTTTTTGTAGCATTATTCTCAGCAACTACAAATCGCAGGTCTTTGATATTTGGCAGTGATCTTTTTGTAGGTATGCCATAACATGTCAAGCAATATCAGATTTGCGACATATCCACTTCCTGTTTTAGACTACATGTACTTTTGCTTGATATATATAGCAAGGGTAGTAAATTTTTGTAACATTTTTCTCTGCAACTACAAGTCACAGCTACTTGATATTTGGTAGTGACCTTTGTGTAGGTATGTTATACTGAGTAAAGCGATTTCAAACTTGTTGTCCATCCACTTCCTGTTTAATCAGTACATATACTTTATGTATATTTTCACAACATTTGTCTCAGCAGCTTAAAAGTCACAGAATCTTGATATTTGGCAGTGATCTTTGTATAGGTAGGCCAATCTGTGTAAAGCGATATGAGATTTGGCACATATCCACTTCCTGTTTGACGACTACATGTACTGTTGCTTGATATATAGCAATTACAGTAAATTTTTGTAACGTTTTTCTCAGCAACTTCAAGTTACAATTGCTTGATATTTAACAGCTATACTGTGTAAAACAATTTCAAACAAGTCACTTATCTATATATACTTCCTGTTTGATGACTACATGTACTTTCTCTTGATATATACAAGAGCAATGAATTTTTGTAACATTTTTCCCCAGCAACTACAACTTGCATCTTTGGAAAAAGTAATTATTGTTACACAAGAAATTAACATATATATGCACATTTGTCAGGATGTGCTATGTAACTTAGGTCAGCTGACTTTAAAATTAGTGGACTTGTTTCTTTTTGTGTTCCTATCTTTGGAAAATTTAAACATCTTGTTTCTGTAGAAAATTTTGTCACATTTATTTATGACATATTGTAATAGTGGATTGGTTATTGCAATGGGGATATTTTTTGTTATGCTCTTGCTTTATAAATTTAAAAAAAAAATAGAAGTACGTTTTTATTAAAAAGAACTTGAATAAAACATCATTGAAAATTAGGCTAAAATTGCAATCTTGCAAAAATTACACTATGCATTTTTAAAAAATCTTTCAGGCTTGGCAGTAACTCGAAAAGCTTCAGAGTTTATAGTAATGTGCATACTACTAGTTCATATGCCATAGTGGTTTAGTTGACAATCTAACTGCCTTCATTACTAAAGTTAGGATAAAGCGCATAAATTTCTGAAAGTGGCAGAAAGACAGAAGGTTTAATAGTGCTATTCATTTTACTCTTTTTTTTTCACTTTTTTAGTCGTCATAGCTTAGAGTTTTTTGTTGCAGATACATTCTTGACAAAGTAGTTAACTGTAAATATTAAAATATTAAAAAATAAAGTTGTTTGATTGTATATGTGATTTTGTTCCTGATGTAAGAAATGAAACACTGGCAAGTTCATTCAGCTTTTTATCAACTCTGTACATTCAGTATGGGGTTTTCAGAGAAAATGAAACTGTAGTAAGTAAATTTGACTACCTCTAGTAGAATACAAAATGTAATGAGGGATAATATGAAAACAAATTTAGTCAATGAGCCAATACAACATACACAGTATTTACTGTCTAGAGAAGCCAACACTGAGTACAAACATTATACGCACAAAACTTTGATGTCCTGAAGCCAATACCAGTATGAACACACAGTATCACTGTCCAGGTGAGCCTGCATAAAGTACAAACCTAAATGTCACAAGAATGCAGTCCAGACTGGCCAACACCAGTATCAACTTTAATGGCACAAAAATCACCATCCAGATAATCCAACGCCAGTATGAAGGCTAATGACACAAATTTCACTGTCCACATATGCCAACACCAGTACAAACCTCAGTGACACTAAATGTACTGTTGAGTTAAGCCATCACTAGTATAAACCTTAATGACACAAAAATCACTGCCCAGACAAGCCAACACGATTATGAACCTTAATGGTGCAAAAATCACTGTCGAGATAAGTAAACGTGTAAACCTAAATGATACAAATCACTGGTATAAACCTAAATGGCACAAGACATTACTTCCAGTATCAGACTAAATGCCACAAAAACACTGATAAGACCATGCCAGTATAAACCTAAACGACACGAAATCATTCCAGATAAACCAATACCAGTATAAACCTTAATGACACAAATTTTACTGTCCAGATAAGCCAGCATCAGTATAGACCTTATATAGAATAACGGCAGTTTTGAAGGTCGAGACGGAAATTATCAGCAGTATCG
>JAOXYI010062009.1:0-12645 GCA_028566495.1 Lithophaga antillarum | reverse complement strand
CAATATGACTTGTTCACATTACTGAAAGATTAATAATGGTAGATCTAGTTTGTCCAGTTATAAATGGTTGTGTTCAAGTTAGACTGATTTAAAAAAAAAAATTCAGTTGACTTATAAATTAATGTCAAAATTGTTTTGGTATTTGAATGCTAGCTAAAGCAACTTTAAAATGGGATGATTAAACTTTAATAAGTTATGATCAGTATAAATGTGGACAATATCTCAGTGTTACAAAATGGTTTTCATAATATTAACATTTCACTGCTCTCTATTTGAAAAATTGCTAAACAATCTACACATGACAAATTTTCATAGGCATTAATTACCGTCATGATCTGTGAAGTAAATTACTACTACTGTATGTTTAAATATACAAACACACAGTAACTTTCTAAGCTTCAGCACAAATATCTAACAAAAGTAAAAGTATTTATAACTTTGTAAAAAAATAATAACATGATCCCCGATAAATAGCTCGGTATACTATTTGATAATAATCATGATATGTCGAACAGAAATGGGCATCTTTATCAAGGGGAGGTAACTTTCAATATCAACAATGACTTCTAGAAAATTAGATCTAACAAAAATTAAGGCTACACTGAACCTGTTTTTGGATCTATGTCACTGTAAATACATATAATGTTGTCAAGTTACAGTTAATTACTGTCACACAAAATATGGTTCATCTAATGTTCGCATGAAATTCCTTCAAGCAATATAAATTCTAAAAACCAACCATGTTTTTTTTTTTGTAAAAACATGCAGTAATGATATGAAATATGAACCTTTCTGGTGTATCGGCTAGATTTAAATAAATACTATTTCAAGGCAAAAAATCAGGTTGCTTTCACCTAAATTTATTGTTGGGAAATAGTGCAGTTAGCCTTGGAATTTTTAATTTGATTTTCCTTCTTTTCTTTTCATTTATATTTGTAGATAAAAACATGCCGAAATACATTTGGAATATTTAATATTAATAAAAGGATCAACACTTTTACTGCAATTGCCTTAATGTCTTTACACTAACTATGTCCTGTCTTTTTATTTATGTATACATGTACACAGAATATTTCTTCTTCATACTTAAGCCCCAAAAATCTATGTATTGTAAATGATTACAAACTTGTTTTCTTTACACAAATTTCTCACATCTTGTGAAAGGAATGCACACATCTAGCAAGTTTTACTTAAAACATATTTGATTGATCAGAAAACACATTATTCAGCAGTATGAGGTTTTAATGAATCTAAACTTGCTGACAGAAGCATGCTTATTAAGCATATATATCATATTGGTTCAACACATAAACCTGCTGCTGTAAGGTTTCAAATTTTATGGAAAAAAAAAAAATTATAAATTACATCAGAGATGCGTGTAAATCATTAAAATTTATAACTTTTAATAAAACATACAATTGAATGCATCTATAAGTCTATAAGCTTCTATTATTGAACACTTTTGTCCGCTTATTGGCTTTATCTAAAAAAAAATATATCATTAAACTGTTTATAAACAGATGAGTTGTCTTACATTGCAGCATATGTATGTAATCAATTATAAACATAGATTTAATAACTTGATTACCAATTTACAAAACACTTTCTGTCTTTTCCTATGAAATCCTGTTTTCTTAAAAAAAAAATTCTTTAAGTCGAGTGCCATCTAATGCCAAAAATAACTTAAAAACAGAAAACGTCTTAACAACGGAAAATAGTCTGATAGAGCAAGTAAAGGTGTAAAAGTACTGCATCAAGTGTCGTGTTGTAGCTAACACTACAAAAAAAACCCAATTAAACAATGTGTAGTACAGTAGCTAGCACTTTATAAAATTATCTAAATCACTGTGTAGTGCTGTAGCTAGCATTTACAAAGAAAAAAAAATGAACTAACTACTTTATTATCATAATATAATATCATTTTAATAGCAACCTCCTTCTGTCCCATTACAAATACACATATATTAAAAATGTAACAGCTAATGTGATGACAAATTAATTTAGATCATACCCAAAACTGAGGGTTATAACTTATGATCTACATGCCAAAAGATTTCCATGAATTTGCTGATTACAATATACATTTCAGACAACACAGATTTAGCTCTTTTGTTAGATCAGGGATACTATATTATACTGGAATATTTGCTAACAATTTTTGTTCTTATAGTCATAGAATTTAGTTTTATCAGCTCCATTAATAGGTCGTCAGTAAAACTCTATCTGTTACAGTAAAATCATGGATTCATGTTGGCAAATGTTAAAAAAAAATACATGTGTAGTTATTATTTAAACATTGACTGATTTGAATTTATCTCCATAAATCTTTACCTTAGCAGTATCAAAACACTTTATTCAAATTACAGATACCCAATTTAATAAAACAGGTTTTGATTGTTTCTTGGTTTCTAAAGTAAATTACTTTAATTAAGATAAAAGAATTATTCCTCAATTGTCTGATAAGTAGCATTTGTGAAAATATTGGAATATTTTCAAATGTGAACAAAAAATCTGTATCAACTGCTGTAAGCTTGTGCCCACTTGTGAAAAAATACATACACTCTATTCTCGTATTTAATGAGTAAAACTGTAGTCTATTGGGCTGCATCAACACCCTTGCTTGTGTTTACTTCTAGATCACAATCAACATACTGGTGAAAACTTTTATAGTAAATTATAATATATGTCATCACCTTCAACAGGATCCAGATTTAAAGAAAGAAATGAATGACTGGTTAAATTAAAGTGACTTGTTTACTATAATAAATATCTTAAGTGAAGAGAATTACAGCTCTTGCATCCGATTGTTGTATTTTATTAAATACAGTCAATTATCTGTTCTTTAAAATAAAATATAGTGTGATGATTCATGTATAGTTATCACAAATAATTTTTAAATACAAACTTGTACATGTATTAAGAGGTCAGTGAGGGGAGCATAAAAAATGGTCACATAAGACAGGTTGCCGCTTATTACAGGTATTTCTTATAAACTGGGACTTTAAATCAGTGACCTGTCGTTAAATAGAAGTGGCCACATGGGCAACTTTGAAAGTAACCCTTTAACTGTTTCATCCCTTACAGGAATTTAATTCCTTAGATATGGAATAATATAAATCATGTCTTTGATAAAAAAAAATACAAGGGAAAGAAGTGTGCATGTTCATATAAGCATTATTAAGTACTTAAGTATTTTGCAATGATGCGTTTAAAATATAATTTTAGATATGGTCATATATCCAAATATGTTTATACACATCCAGCTATGGTAATTTATTCAAGGATGTACAGAAGTGTAGGAAATTACAGCCTGTCCACCAGTCCAAAAATGGTAACTTTTTGGCTGGGCTGGATACTTTTTCATATATTTGCTTATTTATATGAGTTTCCAGAAAACATGTGTTTAGGATTGGCTCATATTTTTGCAAGTTTCAAATATTGTGTTCAGATGTGCAGATATGGTCCTGTGTCTAAAATATGTTCACATGTCCATACACATTCATAGCTAACTAAAGTCATCTTGTAAAAACCAATGTTGAACAAAACATATTGTTTAGTAATTGTCAGCTTGACCTCTTTATGTTTTAACACCAAATTCAGCAGGAACCTGTAAAGTGTTTTTATTCCAATGATTTGATGATGACTGATCATTGCCAAATCAATTAATATTGCCAAAACCAAATTCTAATTTTAGTATACTGATCTTTGACCTTCTGACTCCAAATTAACAGGAACTTTCATTTCATTACAGGATATAAAACTATAATGTTTGCTGATGATTGGTCATCTCAAACTCAAGTTACCTCACTGAAACCAAATTTCCATTTTTAGAAATGATCAGCTTGACCTTTGACTTTTTCATACCAAACCAACAGGAATCTTCCTCTCTTGACAGGATATCTATACCATCTATCAAGTTATATGACAAATGAAAATTTTATTTCAAGTCATATTCAATGGTGAGCTTGACCTTTGACTTGCTGATCGAAAACCTTCCTCTCCTGACAGATTATCTACCAGTCGGACTTGGTAATGGTCATCCTAACTCAAGTTATCTTGCAAAAGCCAAATTAAAAGTGAGGGACAGAAGGACAAGGATAAAACAATATATCCTCCACATCTTTAAAGCAGATATAATTAAACATACAGTTGTGTCAATCCGTTTTACCTGTAGACACTAACGTAATATTTTCATAATGTACATCTTTTACCAATAAATTTTGACTTGTTTTTCTATATTTTTCCTACATATTGGACATTTGTCTACAGCAACAGCACAGTTTGGACAACATGCTAAGTGTCCACATGGGAAAAAGACCACATTAACATCTTTGTCCATACAAATTTTACATTGTCTTTCTTCTTTAATTCTTCTGTTTTCTTCTATCACTTCTTTTATATCTATACAAAGCAAACAGAAAATATTAAAAGAACTAAACCTCCACTTCCCCATGATCTGCAGTATACACTTTAAAATATCCCTGAAACTAAAAATCTTGCAGTTTATTTCATGTTCTTGTGCATACAGCAGTATATAACAAACAGCTATGATCACCTTGGCTATCACTTCAGTAAAAGTGAGAAATTTTTACCTTGGTTTTGTAAATAATGTCCATCTTCCATTTTGTGTTTAAACTAATGGCCAGCTTGTGAATGTGAAGATTTAATACGGGAAAAGGGCAAGGGTTAGATACCCATAAAACCAGCTTTTCAATTATTTTCTTCATACATTGTACTTGTTCATTACTTTTCAACAGAAGTGGTGTTTTGATATGGTGTGATGTAGTTCAATATTGGCCATTCATGTTATCTTCTTGTTCACAATTTCCATAATTTATCCTGCATATACAGTAGAGTTTGCTTATAACGAACTGCTCGGGGCCCTCGATTTTTTTTTCATTATATGCATCCTTCGTTATAAGTGAAAATACAAGAGTTCCTTCCCTTGGAAATGGTATATTCAAAGAATATGCTTCTGGTTGCAATGTTTACGGCTGAATACAGCTATAGTAGTAGATGTAATTCACTTGACGTTAACAAAAGTTTCTGAATAAATATAGTATAACTAATCTGTCTTTCCGATTATCAAAAATATTCCACGAATGACCGAACAACGCATTAACTCACGAATGCGCGTAGCACATGAGTGAGTTAATATGTTGTTCGGTCATGAGAGGTATATTTTTGATAATCGGATAGACTGATTAGTTATACTGTTTATTATATAGATTCTTTTTTGCGTTATATTGACGCATTTACGCGAAAGTCGTTGAAATCGAACATACTTGATTTCTGTTGCAAGATGCGCTAGAATTTACCCACTGTGCCGTTGTTGAAAAACAAGCATTATGACGTCACTGGAGTGAAAATAAATTTGATAATTTCACTAGTGAAGTTATCGTTTTTATTTCACTGAGAAATCACGGTATTTCACAGTCATCTATATAATAAATAATGTTAAGTCATTCTGTGTACATATATTAAAACCAGTTGCAATCTACAAAATAGATACAAATTGTATTTAGATATATTGTATGTAGTACCAGGTTTCAAAAAATGCTTTTTAAAATAAGCATTTTGTTTCATACATTAATATTGTGGTAAATTTCCCCTCCTCCAATCTTCTGCTGTTCACACCAATTCAAGAATCTGTGATGTTACAGACATTTTCACATTGTATGAGATGTTTTAAATATACAAAGATCTAATTTCAGTTACTTTTTTTCAGAAAGTTCTTAAAGGTGGCAGTTTAAGACAGAGTATGAGAGGAACTCCAAAATCTCGTCCTTCAATCCTTAAAATGGTAGACGATCCGTCAGTAGCTGGAGATTCTGAATCAGTAACTCTTACTAGTGTTAAATCTAATCCAGATCTACTGACAGTTTCATCATCATCTAGTATTGTAACAAGAAAAAGGTCTCCTAAACCAACAGGTAACTGTTTTTAGTGCTATATGCATAAAAGAACCTATAGCCTTTTATACTTTAACAAAATCATATTATATTTCATACATTGACAGATTCTTTCACAGTCCTTCGGTTATCTCTACATACTTGATTAATTTCACTTTTTAGCTCACCTGACCCAAAGGATCATGTGAGCTATTGCCATCACTTGGCGTCCATCATCGGCAGCAGTATTAGCTTTTCACATTTCGATCTTCTTCTCTGAAACTGCTTGACAGATTGGGAGCAAATTTGACAGGAATGCTCCTTGGATGGACCTCTACAAAGTTTATGTTTTTTCTGCCAATCAGATATTGAACATAGCCGCCAGGGCCAATAATGTGTTCTTATTGGCTAAAATTTCAAGGATCTTCTTGTCAGAAACAGTAATGCCAATGGAACCATAACTGTGCAGGAATGTTCCTTAGATGGTCCTCTACAAAGTTTATGGTTTTTTTTTTGGTGATCAAAAAATCCAAGATGGCTGCCACCACAGAATATAGTTTAACATTGCACCCTATGGGAAATACATTAAAGATCTTCTCAGAAACCATGGAGTCAATGAAAATAGTCTTTTGCAGAAATGTTCCTTGGATGGTCCTTTACAAAGTTTGTTTTTTTTGCCGATCCCAAATCCAAGATGGCCGCCACTGCGGGACATAGTTTAACATTGGAGCCTATGGGAAATACCTCTAAAGATCTTCTTCTCAGAAACCACAGAGTCAGTTGAAAATGTTCTTTAGCAGAAATGTTCCTTGGATAGATCTCTACAAAGTTGATGTCTTTCTTGCCGATCAGAAATGCAAAATGGTCGCCACCGTGGAACATAGTTTAACATTGGACCCTATGGGACATACCTTTGAAGATCATCTTCTCAGAAACCACAGAGTAAACTGAAAATGTTCTTTAGCAGAAATGTTCCTTGGATGGACCTCTACAAAGTTGATGTTTTTCTTGCTGATCAGAAATTCAAGATGGCCGCCACCACAGAACATAGTTTAACATTGGACCCTACGGGACATACCTTTGAAGATCTTCTTCTCAGAAAGCACAGAGTTAGTTGAAAACGTTCTTTAGCAGAAATGTTCCTTGGATAGGTCTTTACAAAGTTGATGTTTTTTATGCCGATCGGAAATCAAAAATGACCACCACGGTGGAACATAGTTTAACATTGGACTCTATGGGACATACCTTTGAAGATCATCTTCTCAGAAACCAAAGAATGAATTGAAAATGTTCTTTAGCAGAAATGTTCCTTGAATGGTCCTCTACAAAGGTTATGTTTTTTTTTGTTGATCCAAAATCCAGGATGGTCGCCACCGCAGGACATAATTTAACATTGGATCCTATGGGACATTAACCTTTGAAGATCTTCTTCTCAGAAACCACAGAGTCAATTGAAATGTTCCTTGGATGGACCTCTACAAAGTTGATGTTTTTTTCCCCGATTGGAAATCCAAGATGGCCGCCACCGCAGAACATAGTTTAACATTGGACCACATGGGACATTAACCTTTGAAGATCTTCTCAGAAACCACAGAGTGAATTGAAAATGCTCTTTAGCAGAAATGTTCCTTGGATGGACCTCTACAAAGCTAATGGTTTTTTTTGTCGATTGGAAATCCAAGATGACTGCCATATCAAGGCATAGTTTTATATTGCACCTTATGGATCATATCTTTGATGATCTTCTCAGAAATCATATGGTGCATTGAAAATGATCTTCGTAAGAAATGTTCTTTGGATGAACCTCTACAAAGTTTATGTTTGTTTTTTGCCAAACAGAAATCCAAGATGGCTGGCACTGCAGGACAAAGTTTAACATTAGTTCTTATGGGAAATACCTTTACAGATCTTCTTTATGGCCGGCTTATAACCAGGTGAGCGATACAGGCTCAGATGAGCCTCTAGTTCAATAGTATTAAAACACTGGGTAACTTTTGTGTTTAAAGTAGTTTATGTGGAAGTAATCAAGGTCTGGTGAAGGGACATGTAACAAGGTGAACTATTAAAAATATGTGGAAAAAGGATGCTGTGACCTAGATTTCATGGTTCACTAACTTTATTTTTCAATAGTATTAAATTCTGGTTGACTTTTGTGTTTAAGATAGTTTATATGGAAGTAATCAAGGTCTTATCACGAAGCTTGGTGAAGGGATGCGTAATAAAGTGAACTATTGAAAATATGTGGAAAAGGATACTGTGTCTTAGATTTCACCGTTCAGTGACTCTGTTTTTATTCAGTATTGCATGAAATTAACTTTAATGTTTAAGGTTGTTGTAAGGAAGTACTAGCATGATCATTGTGCTTGGCAAAGGGGTGCTTCTGTAGGTGAACTGTAGTATTCATGTTTAAAAAATGCTGCTGTGTCCTAGATATCATGGTTTATTGAATTTGTTTTTATATGGTATAAAACAAGGTCAACTTTTGTGTTTAAGGTAGTTTATCAGAAAGTGTGTAAAGTATGATCATGAAACCTGGTGAAGAGGTACATCTGCTTTGTGAACTATAATGTTTGTGTTCAGAAAGGATGCTGTGACCTAGATTTCATGGTTCAGTGAATTTGTTTTTATGTTGTGTAACACAAGGTCTAAAGATTTGTGTTTAAGGTAGTTCATAAAGAAGTACTTGCTAAAGGAGTACATCTGTAGGTGAACTATAATGTTTATGTGGAAAAAGGATGTTGTGAACTAGATTTCACAGTTCAGTGACTTTTTGTTTTTATTGACTATATAATATGAGTTTACATTTGTGTTTAACATAGTTTATAAGGAAGTACTCAAGGTATCATCATAGAATTGAAGTGTGCATCTATAGTCATCATTGTGGGTCACCCACGGTTGACTCTGCTACGTTCCTAATTCCATTATCCGTGAGTCAACTTTGTACTCATGAATTAATTCATGAGGCAATTTGAATGATTCAATCACATCTGAACAAGTTTGTGTTTTTCATGCCGAATGGAATTATAAGATATGGACGCCACCCAGGAATATAGTTTAACTTTGGACCCAGCTAATAATATGGCAATTTTGATAAAAAATGCTGTTTAATGACACTTTCATAATATCATTGTGACATCACAGTCCACTAATTTGCACAAAATGACTCGGTTACTCCAACAACAAGTACTTCACAGTAACTTGATCCTAATTTTATAATGATCGTTCAATCTTGATTTCAGGGGACAGAAAACAGCCCTTATCATACCTTCTCCTTTTGTTATGGTCTGGTATATTTCACTTTTTGGGGCCAGATATGTCCCATACCTTTTATATAGTAAGAAAATAAAAAAAATATGCCCTTATCCACACTCCTGACGTTTTACTGTTAGAACAGGAAAAAAGTCACTGAAAACATTTATTATTAATCTTTAAAATTAAGGTAGGTTTTTAGCAGTAAAAGTTGACATTCCATGTGGACTTGTTGCTCTGTAGAAAGGCTTATTTTATAGCTCCGTACTGAATTTGTCATTATTATGCTCTGTATATGATGCCCTGTTTAATATCATTTAAATTCTATAAAGAATTTATGTGTTGCAGATAAATTGGTAATCTGTTCTTGTGAATTCACAAGTAGACCTGGCACCGCAATGTTTGTTCTTGGTGAATAAACTGTTTTGAAATAAAAACCAAAGAAAGTCCGCCCCTTACATAATTCACTTTTCACATGAGTTTGACATGAATTTTTATTGTCGTCTTTTTTTCTCCTGACTGTCACCTCACTGATTTAAATAGAAAACTAAATTTGTCATCTTATAAATAAATTATGGGCGAAGATTATACGTTTTAACTGAGAAGTATTAAAGAATAATAGTATCATACAATTTCAATTTACAATCGTCAATAGTGAAGGTATGCCCTTGGAATGATAAAATCAGACTGGATGGTTACACTTGAGGAGTTACTCTTACACTGTCGTAATTGCCCGTTCACAAGTTATTTGAGAGAAATTCATTATCTTCTTTATACAAGCAACAGGGTATTTTGGAATATGTCCTGTATTAATAATTGGGGGTTACGCAGGAGAGCGAATTTTAACAATCGTCACACAAAATCTTATTTACGCCTTGGTCAGCCATGTGTGAATTATATGTAAATAACAATAATCAGAATCCTACTGTCACTTTATGAATGGGACGTAAAAAGACTAGTTTGAGCTTTCATTGGATGCGGTAGTTCGTTAAGTTTCATGCGGATTATGTCAATGGTGTCGTGGGTTTTTTGGGTGCATTTATAGAATTTTCCAATTTTCACAACCACATAATAATTACTAACAAATGGTACTCTGATTTAGTGTCAATAGAAATTTTGGCATTTATTATTAATTGACTATCACAAATTGAAAACATTTTTATTTCCCTCTGTTAAAGAACGTGATCAAATCAAAAAATAGAGAATTAAGTTCTTATACATAATTCTCTTCGGACATACATCGTATTATAAAGAAATAATTACCAAGTTTTGTACTTGTATTATCCGTTAAATTGATAAACATGAAGGTTTAAAATATAATAAAAGAGAAAAATATTTTAAAATTTGAAATTAAAATTAAGCATTTATTTATTAGAGTACATGCAGTGATGTTGCCAAATATATGCATTTTAAAATTTGTCATATTCAGAAAGTGTCAGCATACTTTATCAATCTTGGTTTCCTTAAAGGCATTGACCAAATTTGGCATTAGGTGACTAAGTTCACACTCTCAGATCTTTTTTTTTTGTTTTTGTTTTTGAAAAACAAATGACAAAATTTGAAAACTGCGAAACTCAACAGTACTTCTGCTCAGAGAGGTGAATGGCATGTCCCATGGTCCACCTGGAATCGCCCTCATGGTATGCTCCATGACCACCTGGCAGAATTCACCTATGAAAAGGCCCCGGTGGCATACCCTTGGACCACATGGCAGAATCAACTTGTGAAGAGGCCCTAATGGCTTGCCCCATAGACCACCTGGCAGAATCCACTTCTGAAAGGCCCTAATGATATGTCCCATGGAACACCTGGCAGAATCCGCTTATGAAAAGGCTGAAATGGCATACCCCTTGGACCATCTGGCAGAATCCACTTATGCAAAGTCCTGATTGACATATACCATGGGCCAGTTGGCATAATGGTCTACCTAGCAGAATCCACATACGAAAAGTCACATTTGGCATACCCCATGGACCACCTACCAGAATCAACTTATGAAAAGGCCTTAATGGCATACCTCATGGACCACCTAGCAGAATCCACTTATGAAAAGGTCCAAATGACATACCCCATGGATCACCTGCGGAATCCACTTATGAAAAGACCCAGATGGCATACCCCATGGATCACCTAGCAGAATCCACTTATGAAAAATCACATTTGGCATACCCCATGGACCACCTACCAGAATCAACTTATGAAAAGGCCTTAATGGCATACCTCAAGGACCACCTGGCAGAATCTACTAGGCACAAATGGCATACCTCATGGACCATGTTGCAGAATCCACTTATGAAATGGTCCCGATGGCATGCTTCTTGGACCATGTTGCAGAAACCACTTATGAAATGGCTTAAATGGCAGATATATTTGCTTATTAAGAAACATCCAATTACATACTGTTAAGTTGTATAAAAAAGTCACAAACCATATTCTATACATAACTGATCAAGGGTAGCTAGATTGATGTTTTATTTGTCTTATGAATTGTTTAACAATACCTTCATTTCTCTTTAGATTGTGATAAAATTTGAAGCTTCATATCATCAGTGTTTCAATTGGGTTTAGAAACAAAAATTTTTAGGCAATGTTTGAAGGAGTTATCCTTGGGAATGTAAAATCCAATCAGATTATACTGTTTAGTGTCCTAGTGCCTTCATTTCTTCATAGATTCTGTTTACTGAAGCGTAATAATAACAATATCTAAGTCAAGTTCAGAAATATTTGACAATGTTAGAAGGAATTATGTCTGATGAGGCAAATTAGCCTTGTAAGCCCACTTGCATAGTTATTTCTTTACAGATTCTAGTCAAATGTACACTGAAGCTTCATATGAAGTGTCTCAGTCAAGTCTGAAAACTGGAATTTTTTTTTACAAGATTTTCCCCTTGGATATGTGGAATCAGTCAAATTATTCTTGTTAGTGCACTGGTCTCTTCATTTCTTCACAGATAATAATCAAATTTGTGTTGAAGCTTCATACCAGAATACCTCTGGAGTTTGAAAACCTTAATTATTGAACAGTGTTTCAAGTATTTATGCCTCTTGAAAGTGTAAAAATAAGCCAAATTATTTAGGTTCTACCATAGTGTCTTTATTTTTCATACATTCTGATTAAATTCATTTTTTTCGACAGCTCTGCTGTGATTGTCAACGGTACGGTTTCAGTGATGTGCTTACTACGCTGATATAATCCCTTGTTTCAAACTTTCACAACTTTTGAAAAGAGAACAAATGATTGAACAGTTCATTACACAGTGATGTTTAATCATTAAGCATCCTGATCGTTAGCGGCAATTGATTGTTAAATTGTAAACAAAATTTATTTACCTACGCATCGATGTCAGCATCAGTCAAGATTTGAAGGAAATATGAAGTAAAGAAACTTCATTTTTAGTAGATTCCACCTTCAAAGTAAATAAAATAACTTCCATCACCTGTTCAAGAGTTTTAATGAAATTTTTAGCCAACAATTGTTTTAGATAATTTGATTAGTATAGAGGAT
>JAOXYI010062008.1:0-20363 GCA_028566495.1 Lithophaga antillarum | reverse complement strand
AATTGTTACAATTTCTCAATACTTCCTGAAATTTGAAATATTTACTCCAGGGATTTCCATGGCCTGTTTTATGATGGCGCTCTGCCATCGTTAAGTTTGTTCTCCGCCATAGTAAAAATTATCCGCAAAATTCTTAATGGGCATATTTCTTAATCCAAACTATAGCTAGTGCTTTTCATGTAATCTACACCTTAATTGGTCATAAAGCCATTCATCTGTCGGCTATCCATTACGGCCACCATTACTAATAAATATAGAACACAAGTGTGGGTGTATTCAAATATCTTCTCAGAAACTACATAGTCAATTAAACCTAAACTACTGTGAAAGTATTATTGTTTGTGGGGTACCAATTTTCGTGGATTTTGTGGTTGGATAATACCACGAAATTTAGTACCCAACGAAATGCAATTTTGCCATTGGCATTTACTGTGACAACTGCAAACCACAAATTAAAGAACCAACAAATCATTGATGTTTAGGCAAACCATGAAAATTGGTATTCACGAAGAAAAGTACTTTCAAAGTATGCTAAAATGATCCCGACCTTTCAGAATTATATCCCATGACCCTGCCCATCAACCAAGATGGATAGGACCCTATAGTAAATTCATTCAAAAATCTTGCCTGAAACCACTGGCTCAATTAGAACCAAACTTTGATGGACTGGTTATTGGATGGGTGCCTTTCGTTAGAACCAAACTTTGATGGACTGGTTATTGGATGGGTGCCTTTAAGAATTGTCCTATGACCCCGCACCCACCAACCAAGATGGCCACCACATCTGAACTATGTAAGTTTAACATAGAACCCTTTTGGAAATTCCTTAAAAAATATTCTTATCTGGAAACACTTGCTCAATTAGAGTCAAACTTGGATGGATTGGTCATTGGATGGGTGCCTGTCATAATTATAACTGATGAGGCCCCTCTGCCCTTCAGGTGCTAAGTAGCTCATCTCGAAATACAGGTCAGGTATTAGTTCCCTACTGGAGGCAAAGATGAATTAAACTATAGAATCGGACTTGTCCCTCTGCCTGTTTGTCCATCAGAAAAATCAGTCACTTTATCATTTGTAATTCAAGAAATCCATGTAATTGATTTCAGCTTCTGGAGAGCATCTAGTTTTCAAAAATTTTGCAATAGCAAGTTTTTGGAAATTTTGCAATAACAAGTTTTTCAATGCCGAGAGGCAAATGGTTGAAGTGTACTATGGAAGTTTTCATGCATGTCAGTTTAAAGGAAATTATTGCATTAAATTTGTTTTGAATACACAGAATGTATTATGAGGCTACTCAGTAATAGGAAAACTCCATTAAAGCAATAAAAAAGTCATTAGACAAGCTTAGATTCACATTTTAATAATGTGCGCCTCTTCGCTTTTGTTGTATTAAATTTAAAATTTGTCACTGTGTATGTAATATTTATCACAAACTATTATAATTTTGAAATATTTACACATGAAAACCCCTTTCTTCCAGTATTTACTTCAAGTTGAAATGTTTTGAATTTCTTGTGCTTAATAAATGTTATTCATACACATAAGTCACGGTTAAAATAAAGTTAATTTTGGTGAGGAAATTAAAATCAGAACATTTTTAAAACATTCATTTTTCTTACATATTTTACCTATGTACAATTAAGTTTTATTTACAATTAAGGCGGGGAGATCATGTAATTCAGTCCGTCCTACGTCCATCTGTAGTGGCCAACGAAATCTCAGAGACCGTAAATGACAGAAAATTGGAACTTGGCATCATGGAAGAGCATATGATACACTAGGGAATAGGCATTAGAAAATTAGAATTTAACCTCAGGGGCCAAATTATGAGCGAAAAAACGAAATTTGTGATATGCAAGAAATGTTAAAATCTCCCAAACTATGTAAGATAGGATATTGAAACTTATACCACAACTTACATTGCCTTTGCCAAGTTCAAATAGGGTATCGAAATTTGGGTCCCACCCCTCAGGGCATATCCTTTAGGGGGTCCAAAAATGACCAAAAACGATTGTCAAAGAACTCCTCCTACATGGTAAAAGATAGTAACTTGATTTTTGGTGTAATAATAACACTTAAAAAGTTGTCTGGCACAAAGGTCTTGGAATTTTGATGCCTGCCCCGGCCCAGGGGTGGGGCCACACCCAAAATTTGCAATTTTAAGTTATCTCATAAACTGTTCATATCCCAACCCCTAAACCATATATATTCTTGATGAGCATTAAAAGACGAATTTTATGGTCACCCCTGGGGGTCAGCCCACCCTGCTCCACCCCCTCATTTTGAAAAATCTTAGTTATCTCAGAAACGGTTCATATCCCCACCCCTAAACCATATATATTCTTGGTGGTCATTAAAAGACAAGTTATATTCCCACCCCCGTTTAGGTCAGCCCCACCCCCTCATTTGAAAAATCTTAATTATCTTTGAAACAGTTCATATCCCCACCCCTAAACCATATATATTCTTGATAATCATTAAAAGGCAAATTTTATGGTAACCCCTGTGGATCAGCCCCACCCCTTCAATTTAAATTTTTTTTAGTTATCTCAAAAACGGTTCATATCTCACCCCTAAACCATAGATATTCTTGCAAAAACGAGTAGAAATAAGGGATTGATTTTCAATTTTCTACAATGATTGATTCATACGATTTTGTGGGAGCGGGGGGATGTGCAATCTTTGATTGCCGTATAAGTTTCATTTGTTATTATAAAAATGTAATGAATATCTTTAATACTTTTTATAAGAATAAATGATAAATTGGAATTTTTTACCAGGAATACAAATTTCTTGTTTCTAACCTTTCTGATTGTCCCCTGCCGCAACGCAATGCGGTGGATATGGTAATGCTGGTCGTCCTTCCATCCGCCTAGTAAGCGCTCTAGCAAAGTTCTGGTCAAATATTTTTATAGGAATAATGTCTCTTAATTACTTAGAAAATTGACAAAATATCCTTGTTAGTGCTGTAGCAAATTTATTTCTCATCTGACTTGGATAATATTCATACAGTAGCTTTAACTCAATAACACCTCAAGGTAATTCAAAGATGAGTCCTGTTCAAATAATTTTGTAGGAGAAATGGTCCTTAATTACTTAGAAATTTGACAAAATATCCTTGTAAGTGCTGTGTCAAGCATATTACAGTGTCAAAAACATTACTGTGTCAAGCATATTAGTTTCAAAAACATTACTGGGTCAAGCATATTACAGTGTCAAGAACACTACTGTGTCCAGCATATTACAGTGTCAAAAACATTACTATATCAAACAGAATACCTCAAACTTCCTTTCCAACATTCAGTTTTCAACATTCTGCCTTTGAATATTGACATAGAATTGATCTTTATAGCTTTACAGTTGTGAAATTCCAGCTAATTGATTAATTCAATTAGGCCCAACAACCACAGCTCTTGCATTCAAAAACAGTATCTATGTATACTGCATGACCATTATTATCTGATTTGTGGAATTTCATTACTTTTCATTACTTTTGTTCACTGTTGATATTTACCAAAAAGCAAAATTTCCTTCAGTGCTGTCAGCTCTTAAATTTGCATGTATTACTGATGCTTATTAGTTCAGGAGTTTTAGTAGGGAAACTCCTCATAACATCGACCTGTTTTGTCTGCATGATGCTTTATATGTAGTTGTCATCATCAAAAGAGAACACATTGTGTTAATTTTGATGGAGATATTATGCATGAAAAAGACAGAAAACAATGCATGCAAAACTTCAGTTGAACGATTCGTATGAGGGGTCATTTTAAACTGGATCCACATTGTTACGTATGGGAATTTCGAGTAACAATATTGATATTAAGCCAAACTATCAAACAAAAATAACTTAGACTCCCTTTTTTCACAAACATTTCATATTTTTAGCTCACCTGACCCATAGGGTCATGTGAGCTATTGTCATCATTTTGCCTCCATCATTTGTCCGTCAACAAATCGCATCTTCTGTTCTGAAACCACTTGGCCAATTTTGACCAAACTTTGGTGGAATGTTTCTTGGATGGTCCCCTTTCATAATTTTATCTGGCATCATGATCGGCCATTCAATATGGCCGCCATTACTAAAAATGGAAAAAAAACAGGGTTAACGTTGGTGTATTAAAAAATCTTCTCCTCAGAAACCATGTGGACTTTGCTAAAGTGGTCCAGAGATAATTCTCTCTCAGAATTTTATCTGATGACCTCGCCCACCATCCAAGATGGCCGAAACAACCAAACTTTGTTAAACACAGGACCCTATGGGAAATACATTGAAAAAATCTTCTTTTCTGGAACCACTACCTCATCTGGGTTCAAACTTTGGGTGAATGGTCAGTGGATCGTAACTTTTAGAATTGTATCCGATGACCTCGCCCGCCAACCAAGATGGCTGCCGCAACCCAACTTAGTATAAGATAGGACCCTATGGGAAATTCATTAAAAAATCTTATCTGGAACCACTGGCTCACTTGGAATGAAACTTTGTTCAAATGGTCAATTGATGGGCGCCTTTCAGAAAGGATAAGGTATGATGAAATTTGGTGATTTTTGTATGTAAACCCTATCATTTTACAGGCAAATGTGTATACTTTATAAAACATGCATTGCTTATGTTATAAAATTAATATTTCATACCAAAACGCATGCGCAGAAATAACATTAAGTAGCAATTTGAATAAAAAAGGGAGAAAAAGGTGGAAAAATCCACACTCTTTGTCAGAAATAAGTATGAGCCAGTACGAATACCAAAAAGTTATTTTGTTTGAACATTAGTATCCAAATGCTTAACATACCAGAAAAATATTTTGTTGGTATTCGTACTCGCTCATAACTACTTAAATCGAAAACAGTTACAAAATCGTGAAAATGTCAGCATTTTCCAGAAATATGGATTTTAGGCCAGCTTTGAGGTCACGGTTTACTGGAATAGAATTTATATAGACTCGTTAAACATGAAATGTCTAAAAATTAACTATTTTAAATGAAAGCGAGCACTGCGTACAACAGATTGGACAAGATTGTAAAATGGGGGCCAAAAACCACCCTTATCGTATCTTGTCCTTTGTATGATTACCCTGCCCTCAAATCAATGCATCTTTATGGCAACTTTAATCCAGGTGAGCAATTACAGGTTCCAGGGAGCCTCTAGTTAAAGTTAAACTATGGGCCATTAAATATTTGTTTCTGATTGGTTCAATTACAGATGAGCAACAGGCTCAGCCTTCTGAGCCTCTATTTCATTTTTTTAGTTCGCCTTTACGAAGTAAAGAAGAACTATTGGAATACCCTCGGCGTCCGCGTCCGCGTCTGCGTCCGCGTCCGCGGTGCGTCCAGAGCTACGTCCAAGTTTCTATTTATTCAGAAACTATACATGGTACCTTTACCAAACTTGGCAGGATTGTGAACGGGGACGATGCCCACCATATTCAGCTATATTTAGATGGCCTTGACCTCAAGGTCATTCAGGGTCATCATTTTTCAACTTAGAAAATATGCAATTTTACGTCCAAGTTTTTGTTTTCTTAGCAACCGTAAAGGATAACTGTCTGAAACTTATTGTGAAGTTGTATTACTACAACACGCATGTTACGGATGCAAATTTAGTTGACCTTGACCTCATATGATTCCAACTTTGGTAAATTTCCTGAAAGTCTCAAAGACTATTATTTTAGGAAATGTTTTTAAACGACCATAGATTTTTTGCATTGTTGTTGCTAGTAGAATAATATAGACCCATTGGATTCCAAAAATATGCGATTCCAGTTTTGGTAAATTTCCTGAAAGTCTCAAAGACTATCATTTTCCGAAATTATACTTAGCAACCATAGATATTTTGAATAGTTGTAGCAATAAGTTAATATGGATCCATTTAATTTCAAAAATATGCGATTCTAATTTTGGTAAATTTCCTGAAAGTCTCAAAGACTATCATTTTTGGAAATTTTACTTAGCAACCATTGATATTTTGAATTGTTGTATCATTAAGATTAATATGGATCCATTGAATTTCAAAAATATGCGATTCCAATTTTGGTAAATTTCCTGAAAGTCTCAAAGACTATCATTTTTGGAAATTTTACTTAGCAACCCTAGATATTTTGAATTGTTGTAGTATTAAGATTAAAATGGATCCATTGAATTTCATAAATATGCGATTTCAATTTTGGTAAATTTCCTGAAAATCTCGAAGACTATCATTTTTGGAAATTTTACTGAGCAACCATAGATATTTTGAATTGTTGTAGCATTAAGATTAATATGGATCCATTGAATTTCAAAAATATGTGATTCCTATTTTGGTAAATTTCCTGAAAGTCTCAAAGACTATTATTTTTGGAAATTTTACTTAGCAACCATAGATATTTTGTATCGTTGTAGCATTCAGATTAATGTAGGTTCATTAAATTTCAAAAATGTGTGATTCCAATTTTGGTAAATTTCCTGAAAGTCTTAAAGACTTTTAATTATGGAAGTTTTACTTAGCAACCATAGATATTTTGAATCATTGTAGCTTTAACATTAAGAAAGATCCATTGAATTTCAAAAAAACATTATTCCAATTTTATAGATTTCCTGAAAGTGTCAAAGACTATTAGTTTTTGGAAATTTTACCTAGCAACCATACATGTTTTGAATTGTTGTAGCATTAAGATTAATGTAGATCCATTGACTTTCAAAAATGTGTGATTCCTATTTTGGTAAATTTCCTGCAAGTCTTAAAGACTATTAATTATGGAAATTTTACTTAGTAACCAAAGATATTTTGAACAGTTGTAGCTTTAAGATTGATATACATCCATCGAATTTCAAAAATATGTGATTCCTAATTTGTTAAATTTCCTGAAAGTCTCAAAGATTATTATTTTTGGAAATTTTACTTAGCAACCATAGATATTTTGAATCATTGTCCTTTTAGATTAATAAAGATCCATTGATGTTCAAAAATATATAATGTCAAGTTTGGTAAATTCTGTGAAAGTCTCAAACACCATCATTTTTTGAAATTTTTGAAATTTTGTTTTTGGTTAAAAAAAAAACTTGAAAAACTCTGCCCGCAATTTTTCAGTTTTCAAGATTACTTTTACTCAAAGTCAATTCGGGCTTCGACAGCGGGATACGAATAGCTGGGGTAGGCGAACTTGGCAGGCGTTGACTGCATTCTCCGGTTATCTTTGTTTTTCATATTCCTCTCCATATACTGGGGTGACAGTCACATGGTTAAAGTCAGATACAGTAAAAAAATTTTAAGGAGAATTTGAACAAAACAATGTAAATTTAAGATTAATATTTACTTCTTCTGATATGATACTTTAATTCTAATTGTTTCACAGAAGATGGAATGCTTAAAGGTGTTATAAAACAACTTTTTCCTCTAAGAATATTTTCAAACATGTCAAAAAATGGCTCAACAGAGTTTTTGAATCCGACTTAATTCTTCCTCTTCTTTGAAAGTTTGACATAATATCAAAAAGAAATTTCATGGTAAAGTCGTTTTTAAACACCTTTAAGCATTCCATCTTCTGTGAATAAATTGGTATTTAATTATTATTCCCAAAGAATTAATCAAACCCTTATTGTATAGTTCAAATTCTTCCTAGAATCCTGTTGAATGTATCTGACTTTAACCATGTGATTGTCATCCCTGAGATACCATTCTTATTTTCATGTTCCAACATGAACTGCAGTCAATACAGTCAAATATTTGGTGCTGATTAAACCCGCCTTCTCCTTGGAATGCAACTCTGGTTTCCAATCTATACTACATGCACACATAATATGACATTGAGACAGTAGCCATGCCACCAAAAATACACAACACTTCATTTTTGTCTCACCTGCGACGGAAGTCGGGCGAGACATATAGAATCGAACCCCAGTCTGAGAACAAGATAGATTTTTCTCAAACCAGAGCGCTAAGATAATTAATCCTATCCGAGGCTCTGCCGAGGATGGGATGATTATTGTCTTAGCCCGAGGGTTTGAGAAAAATTAATCATGCCAACAAACTACGGTTTGATTCTTTTTCTCACTTTAAAAAATGTTTTCAGTCTAATTAATTTGCATTTTTCCAAGCAGGTTCACTTCATTTGAGGATTAAAATTTACTTTTGATTAACACCGTTGTTTATTTTATTTTGTTTTTACTTTTATTATGAATTCACATTTTGAATTTGGTGCCAAAATAAGTTTGTCTGAATTTGGATTACCTCCCTTGAGTTGCTTTTTTTCTAACAACTTCTGGTTTACAATTTCATCTGATTGTTGAGGTGGATGATAACCCAAAAAATTTAGTCCTTATATTCCGCTCACTATGATCACTACATGAATGCCTGAATGCAGTCGCCATCAAAGCGTGTAAGCAGGAAGTTTGAATATTGGTGTTTAAGGTTGGCGATTTGAACGTTACATTTCAAACATGATAAACATAACAACAGCAAAAGTGACAATTTACTTAATTCTTGTGCATTTTGACTTGCAGTATTTTTCAAAAAGGGTAAAAAAATATAACTTCCAATATAGCAAATTGTTAATGTTGATTTTTTCTCTCCTCAAATATTGCGGACATGACGTTTATCCATTGTCATTGACACAGATGTTTTGATTGACTCCAACACAGCCTAAGGGGAGCTGATGCATCCAATGATAGAGGCGAATTCAGGCCCTCAATAGTTGGAGACAGTCGGATACGGCGAGGGACTGATATTATTCAGGTTAGGTCACGTTTTACTGCAAATTAACGATTAAAGATGTTTTATTGAAAGGACAAGATCATATCAATATGTTTTCTACGAGGTTTTTTCTTTTAATTAGCGAAAAAAATGTCTGCAGGTGGTTTGTTCACACTTCGCATGTTTCGTCATTGCACGTTCTTCTGATGTCAACTCAGTGCAAACAGAGTGAGATAGAAATAGCTCAAGCCACCAATACCATGGGATTTCTCTGTCTCATTGGTGAGAAATAGCAGTCCAAATTCCATCTTTGGCGTCAACACTCTCTCAAACATGCATAGTTTCCTCCAACAAATTTTGCTTATATCCCAATTGGACAAAAACATTGCCGCCATGGATGATTTCATGTTTCTGTTTGACTGATACATAAAAAATCTTCTCCCCTGAGACTGCTAGGCCAAATGGAACAATATTTGACAGGAAGCACCTATGCAAGGTCCTTTACAAAGTTCGGTAATTTTGTTCCAATCGTACAAAAACATGACCGCCATGGACGATTCTTGTTTCTGATTGGCTGATGCATAAAAAGTCATCTCTTCATCAAACTGCTTTGCCAAAAAGAATAATATTTGACAGGAATCATCTATGGGAGGTTGTTTTTGTGTCGCCTTGGTTACTCAGTGGCATCATATGGAGATCACTCACTATCCATCGTCTTGTTATGTCCTACCTCATCTGGCGTCATTGTCCGGCACCATCGTCATATAAATGTCTGTCACAAGAACCACATGCGGCAGCTCCCTGATATTTGGCACAGTGCATCAGAATAGTCAATTGTATTGTATAAGACAGTTTTGCAGGGCTCCAGATAAGCTGCGTATTTGCGTATTTTACGCAATAAATTCGGGTAAAAACGCATGCACTTCCAATTCAAAGGGTACACATTACGCATTCTTATCATCGAGTAAGCAAACATTCGATTTTCCAAGCGTAAATGTACTCTACCCCGATAATTCGGTGCGTTTTTTCCTTTGAGAAGGTCCGTATATGTTTCAGACCATATGCGTATTTGGACCATATGCGTATACTCTGGACCATATGCGTATACTAATATGGTCGGACCGTACGCGTATGGTCCGACCATATGGGTATTTCTTTGCTTCTTACTCGAAAAGCGATATATTATCAACAAAACATGTATGATTTGAATGCTTTATTCATTGAATAATTCACTTTAACTTTAACAGAATTAATTTAGTTTATAAGAACCTAAAATTCTTAATTTTGCAAAAGAAACTAGCCAGTTTATGTTGAGATGAAGATGAACATGTATTTTGTCTATTCCAACGCCTTCCAAAATATTTGGAACGACTTATCTGCAAACAATCCTAAATAATTAAGGTTTCGATAAAATTTAATTTTTAAGTTATTGTTAAAAGTTTAAAAGGACAAAATTTGATTTATTTAAGTGATTTAATGATATACTCATATGGTCTGGACCATACGCGTACGGTCGGACCATATGCGTATATACTCATATGGTCCGCACCATACGCGTATGGTCCAAATGCGCATATGGTCTGGAACATATACATTCCTTTATTACTTTTCTTGACATCAATGTTAAACAAACTTTGATTGGATGTTTGCGACTGATCATCCAATCGTTATTATTTTTA
Source organism: Lithophaga antillarum (assembly GCA_028566495.1). Classification (NCBI taxonomy): domain Eukaryota; kingdom Metazoa; phylum Mollusca; class Bivalvia; order Mytilida; family Mytilidae; genus Lithophaga; species Lithophaga antillarum. Next base: position 10,019 of record JAOXYI010062008.1, on the reverse strand, counting down.
CAAGATTAATGCGGTGTTATTTTGGACTACGAAAACGAAAGTAGATTCTTCAAGTTTGATGAAAGAATGAGCATGTCGAAGAATCGAGCTACTAGGCGCAGTATTGTACATGTATGGCTTGTCAAATTAAAAGTTCTAAACTTTCTGTTTTACTTATTAAAATATTTGAAGAAGAGAGAGATACTGGTTAACCCTTGTCTGTCAATTTTTGATCCTTGATTTCTCAGTAACATATATATATATATATATGAAAATAGATATGATACATGTATAATTTACAATGAATCAGCCATCCACTATGCCAAGCAATAAACAATTTGAACTTCTACAGGTTACAATTCGGCCTTCAATGCTGGGCAAAACCAACAACACTACCATGAATAACTGATCTGATATTAACAACATTTTATTAATAAAGATCACAATCATTTCAAATCATCAAAATAACAAGGTGTCAAATTAAGGAAGAGATCATTTGACAACATCAGCTTACATTTTTTTTTAAATAGAAAGGGTACATGTAAGCAAACTTTTCTGAAGCAGAGAGTACAATAGAGCACAAGAAATTTGCAAAAACCCATCACTTTAAAAAATAAGGGGTAATTATCCCTTGATGTTGAAAATTATCTGGAGCCCTGGTTTTGAATCTGTCCCATATCAACTTTCTGTCTGCCAGGACTTAAATTTTTTCCATATAAATTGTCACAACAAAATTTCTGTCACAGTTTTCTCAAGAACCACATGGGCCAAGGCCAGCTTCCTGATATTTGGCACAGAGCATTAGTATGCAGAACTGTATTGTGTAAGATATTTTTAGAAATGATGAGTTAGCAGGGGACACACACGTCTTCCGGGGAAGACTTTATACTGTGTTTAAAATTAAACAATAATAATGGCATCTCTGTTTGGATCAATGACAAGTGAGTGATATAGGCTTAGCCTTCTGAGCCTCTAGTTTCTGATTTTTAAGATTAAAGATTCTCAAACTCAAATTTAGTTTTGTCAAACTGTGGATACATTATACTGACAACAGGGTGAGCAGGCAGGCACCAGGTTCCAGGGAACCACATACAAATTTTTAAGTATTTCTTATATTCTCTGTTATATTGTCTTTTGGTGTTTTTGTGATTTTAATATATTGCATGAAACTGGCATGTTTTATTGATAATCATCTATATATTTATAAATGTATTATATAAAATAGCTCACTAGTATATTGCAGCACATGATCCATGGTTTGATGCTTAACTGGCAGGTCGAAACTTTCCTGGTTCAGATAAAATTGCAATAACAATGAATTTTATACTTTGGTACAACAAAACAAAATTCTGTCAAAAATAAAAGGAAAATTGGATGAATAATTTTTAGAAAAATAATAAGTATTTGGTATAGTTATGTACTTTATTATAAGTACCAACTTGTGTAACCAGGAAGGTCTCAGGGGAAGCCAGATAATACAATTGTTGCATGCACTTAACCATAAATTTGATTCCATTCCTGACTGATGAGACCTAATGGAAGCAAATTTAATGGTTTTTATACAACTAAAAAATTATGGTTGTATAATGGTATAATGCTTTTGGCATCATCCCTGTCCAGTCTGTCAGAGTATAACTTTTGTTGTATTGAAATAATTACAATATTTTAAGACAATGATGCTGCTAAATAAAGGTTTGTACTGATTTTTGGATTCTAGCCCCTCTCATTTTGAGGAGATGGCCAATAGGGGGTTTAAAGATCGAAGTCTGAAAATTGCTATTTTCATGTTTAAAACATTCTATATGCACTTCTTGTAACTATATTTCCAATGGCACAGTGGTTTGTTATCATGATCTTAGTACATACAACAATGATACCTGATCCCTTTACAGTCTGTATCTACATGGTATAGTTTGTTATAATGGTCTAAGTACATACAACAATGATGTCTAATCTCTTTACAATCTGTATCTACATGGCATAGTTTGTTATCATTGTCATCTTGAATTGACCGTTCCCAATCAGGTTCACGACAGTGAGTACATACAACAATGATTTCTGATCCCTTTACAGTCTGTATCTACATGGTATAGTTTGCTATTATGGTCTTAGTACATACAACAATGATGTCTGTATCTACATGGTATAGTTTGTTAAAATGATCTTCGTACATATAACAATGATGTATGATCTCTTTACAGTGTGTATCTAATTGGCATAGTTTGTTATTATGGTCTTACAAATGTAGTACATACAACAATGTCTGATCCCTTTACAGTCTGTATCTACATGGTATAGTTTGTTTTTATGGTCATAGAACATAAAACAATGATGTCTGATCCCTTTACAGTCTTTGTCTACATGTTTTAGTATGTAATTATGGTCTTAGTACATACACCAGTGATATATTGTATCTACAAGGTATAGTTCATTATTATGTCTTAGTGCATACAACAATGATTGCTTGTCCCTTTACAGTCTGTATATACATGGTATAGTTTGTTATTATGGCCTTAGTACCTACAACAATGATGTCTGATCCCTTTTACAGTAGTCTGTATCTGCATGGTGTAGTTTGTTATTATGGTCTTAGTATATGCAACAATGATGTTTTATAGTTTGTTTTTATGGTCTAACTACATACAACAATAATGTCTGATCCCTTGACAGTCTGTACCTACATGCTTTAATTTGGTATTTTGGTCTAAGTGCATACAACAATGACGTCTGATGTCTTTATGCTCTGTATCTACTCAGTATAGTTTTTTTTTTTATTATGGTCTAATAACATAAAACAATGATGTCTGATCAATTTACAGTCTGTATTTACATGGTACAGGTTGTTATTATGGTCTTAATACATTCAACAATGATATCTGATCCCTTCACAGTCTTTATTTACATGGTATAGTATGTTTTCATAGTCTTAGTACATACAACAATGATTTTTGATCCCTTTACAGTCTGTATCTACATGGAATAGTTTGTTATTATGGTCCTAGTACATACAACAATGATGTCTGGTCCCTTTACAGTCTGTATCTACATGGTATAGTGTGTTATTATGGTCTTAGTACATACAACAATGATGTCAGATTCTTTTACAGTCTGTGTGTACAAGGTATAGTTCATTATTATGGTCTTAATGCATACGACAATGATGTATAATTCCTTAACATTCTGTATATACATTTTAAAGTTTGTTTTTATGGTCTTAGTACATACAGCAACGATATCTGATCATTAACAGTCTGTATCTTCATGATATAGTTTGTTAATATGGTCTTAGTACAAACAAACTTGATTTCTGATCCCTCAACACTCTGTATCTACATGGTATAGTTTGTTATTATTGTCTTAGTACATACAAAAATGATGTCGGACCCCTTTACATCCTGTACATACATGATAAAATTTGTTATAATGGTCTTAGTACATACAACAATGATGTATGTTCCCTTCACAGTCAGCAGTGTCTGCATGGTATAGTTTGTTATTATGATCTTAGTTCGCGCGTAAAAAATTCTGTCACGCAATGATAGCGAAAAAAATTTCTGTCGCGAAAAAAAACCCCAAAGGCCCCACCCCCTTCAAATTAAATGCTCCGTCCCTAAAGGGCTCAGGCGTGAATGTTGTATGTACTAAGACCATAAAAACAAACTATACCATGTAGATACAAACTGTAAAGGGATCAGACATCATTGTTGTATAATTATTCTTAGACCATAATAACAAACTGTACCATGTAGTTGCAGAGTTTTTAGAGATAAGACATCATTGTTGTATGTACTTAGACCATAATAACAAACTATACCATGAAGGTACAGTCTGTAAAGGAATCTGACATCATTCTTGTATGTACTAAGACCATAATAACAAACTATATCATGTAGATACAGAGTGTTAAGGGATCAGAAAACAATGTTGTACGTACTAAGACCATAATAACAAACTATACCTTGTAGAAACAGACTGTAAAGGGATCCGACATCATTTTTGTATGTACTGAGACTATAATAATAAACTATACCATGTAGATATAATATGTAAGGGACAGACCATTTAATTTGAAGGGGGCTTGGTTTTTTTGTAAATAAATTTTCTGATGCTGAATTTTAAGAAAAAAAAATCGGACCCCAGAGGACTGACAGAATAATCTGACAAAGAAAGACAGAAAAAAAATAATCTGAAGCAATGTTTTCCGTATATAACATTATGTTAAATTTGAAAAAAAATAATTTGTCGCGAAGTTCTGTATCTACGTGGTATACTTTGTTATTATGGTCTTAGTACATACAACAATGACGTCTGATCTCTTTACGCTCTGTATCTACTTATTATAGTTTGTTATTATGGTCTAATAACATACAACAATGATGTCTGGTCCCTTTACAGTCTGTATCTACATGGTATAGTTTTTATTTTGGTCTTAGTGAATACAACAATGATGTATAATTCCTTAACATTCTGTATCTACATTTTATAGTTTGTTATCATGATCTTAGTACATACAACAATGATGTCTGATCCTTTAACAGTCTGTATCTACATGGTATAGTTTGTTATTATTGTCTTAGTACACACAACAATGATGTCTGATCCCTTTACAGTCTGTATCTACATAACGTAGTTTGTTAATATTGTCTGAGTACGTACAACATTGATTTCTGATCCCTTAACACTCTGTATCTACAAGGTATAGTTTGTTATTATGGTCTTCGTACATACAAAAATGATGTCGGATCCCTTTACATTCTGTACCTGCATGGTATAATTTGTTATAATGGTCTTAGTACATACAACAATGATGTGTGATCCCTTTACAGTCAGTATCTGTATAACGTAGTAATTATTATGGTCTTAGTACGTACAACAAGGATGTCAGATCACATTATAGTCTGTATCTACATGGTGTAAATTGTTAGTATGTTCTTAGTACATATAACAATGGTATCTGGTCCCTTTTCTGGCTGTATCTACATGGTATAATTTGTTAATAAGGTCTTAGTACACAAAACAATTATGTGTGATCCCTTTACACTCTCTTTCTACATGGCATAGTTTGTTGTGATGGCCTTAGTATATACGACAATGATGTCTGATTTCTTAACACTCTGTATCTGCATGGTATAGTTTGTTGTTATGGTCTTAGTACATTCAACAACCCCAGATAGTAGGGGTCATACAATGACCTGGGGTCATCGTACTGTATACAGCACTATTCTTTGATAGTAATTATAAGGTATCATACAATAACCTGGGGTCATCCTATTGTATACAGCATAATTTCCTGATAGTAAGGCATCATACAATGACCTAAAGTCATCGTACTGTGTACAGCATTATACTTAGATAGTAAGGTATCATTCAATAACCAGGGGTCATCCTACTGTATACAGCATCAATCCTAGATAGTAAGGTATCATGCAATAACCTGGGATCATCCTACTGTTTACAGCATTACTCCCATATAGCAAGGTGTCATTCAATGACTTGGGGGTCATCCTACTGTATACAGCATAACTCCCTAATAGTAAGATATCATACAATTACCTGGGGGTAATCCTGATGTCTACAGCATCATTCCCTGATTATAAGGCATCATACAATGACCTTGGGTCATCATTCTGTATGCAGCATCATTCCCTGAAAGTGAGCCATCATACAATGACCTAGGGTCATCCTACTGTATACAGCATTATTACCTGATAGTGAGGCATCATACAATGACCTGGGGTCATCCTACTCTATACAGTATTATTCATTGATAGTAAGATATCATACAATAACCTTCGGTCATCCTATTGTATACAGCATAATTCCACGATAGTAAGACATCATACATTGCCCTGGGGTCACTGCACTGTCTGGCAAGCAGTATTGACCTGGTACAAAACGTTTATAACTTTTGTTACTGTATATACCACACGTCTAAGTACATGGCAAGCAGTATTGACTTGGTATAAAACATTTTTTTTCTTTTGTTACAGTATATGCCGCACGTCTAAGTACAAGGCAGGCAATATTGAACTGGTATAAAACGTTTTTTACTTCTGTTAATGTATATAACGCACGTTTAAGTACATGGCAGACAGTATTGACCCGGTATAAAAGGTCTTTTTTGCTTCCGTTACAGTATATAACGCACGTCTAAGTACATAACAGGCAGCATTGACCCTGTATAAAACGTTTTTTTACTTCTGTTACTGCATATAATGCACAAAGAAGTACATGACAGACAGTATTAAACCCGTATATAATCGTTTATTACTTCTGTTACTGTTCTGTTATTGACCTGGGGTCATTGTACTGTCTACAGCATTTTTCCCCGATAGTAAGGGGTCATACAATGACCTGGGGTCATCGTACTGTATACAGCACTATTCCTTGATAGTAATTATAAGGTATCATACAAAAACCCGGGGTCATCGAACTGTCTACAGCATTATACCCTGATAGTAAGGCATCATACAATGACCTGGGGTCATCGTACTGTCTACAGCATTATACCTAGATATTAAGGTATCATTCAATAACCAGGGGTCAGCCTACTGTATACAGCATCAATCCTAGATAGTAAGGTATCATGCAATAACCTTGGGTCATCCTACTGTTTAAAGCATTACTCCCATATAGCAAAATATCATACAAAGACCTGGGGTCATCCTGTTGTATACAGCATCATTCCCTGATGGTAAGGCATTATACAATGACCTGGGTCCTCCTACTGTATACAACAATATTCTTTGATTGTAAGGTATTATACAATATACTGTATCCTATTGTATACAGAATAATTCCCTGATAGTAGGCATCATACAATGACCAATTGTATACAGCACTATTCTTTGATAGTAATTATAAGGTATCATACATTAACCTCGGGTCATCCTATTGTATACAGCATAATTCCCTGATAGTAAGGCATCATACAATGACCTGGGGTCATCGTACTGTCTACAGCATTATACCTAGATAGTAAGGTATCATACAATAACCTGGGGTCATCCTATTGTATACAGCATAATTCCCTGATAGCAAGGCATCATACAATGACCTGGGGTCATCGTACTGTGTACAGCATTATACCTAGATAGTAAGGTATCATTGTCCCCCGCCGCAACGCGATGCGGGGGATATGGTAATGCTGGGCGTCCGTCCGTCCGTGCGTCTGTCCGTCCGCCTTGTAAGCGCTCTAGCAAATTTATTTCTCATCCGATTTGGATAATATTCATACAGTAGCTTTAACTCAGTGATACCTCAAGGGAGTTCAAAGATGAGTCCTGGTCAAATATTTTTGTAGGAGTTATGTCCCTTAATTACTTAGAAAATTGACAAAATATCCTTGTAAGCGCTCTAGCAAATTTATTTCTCTTCCGATTTGGATAATATTTATACAGAAGCTTTAACTCCATGAAACCTCAAGGGAGTTCCAACATGAGTCCTGGCTGGATATTTTTGTAGGAGTTATGTCCCTTAATTACTTAGAAAATTGACAAAATATCCTTGTAAGCGCTCTAGCAAATTTGTTTCTCATTCGATTTGGATAATATTTATATAGTATCTTTAACTCAATAGTACCTCAAGGGAGTTCAGAAATGAGTCCTGGTGGAACAATTTTGTAGGAGTTATGGTCCTTAATTGCTTAATAAATTGACTAAATATATTACAGTGTCAAAAACATTACTGTGTCAAGCATACTACAGTGTCAAAAACATTACTGTGTCAAGCATATTACAGTGTCAAAAACAGTACGGTGTCAAACAGAATACTACAAACTTTTTCCTCTCCAACATTCAGTTTTCGACATTATGTTTTCGAATATGCTGCAGAGGCGGGGGACATCGGAACGCTGTTCTCTTTAGCTAACAGTAATACACATATCTACCAATCATGAATCGAAACAACGGGTTTATTTATAGACTGTTATATGCATAGGTAATACACAGGTCAATATTCATATCGATTTATTACTAATCAATATTTGACAACAGGGAGCGAATTTTATCGAGTTTCCTTTCAACACATTGTATAATCGCTCCAGGGTACTCAGTAGGAAGTCTAATCTAACACTTGACACAAATAAATAATCAATTATCATGACGCTGCGGCATTGACTTTCAAGGCGCTGCGGGATCGACTTTTATTCAGGAAAGACGCTGCGGTCCCGCAGGGCCATATCAGTCTAGGGAGAACGCTGCATCAGAAGGAGCACTTTTTAAAAAAGCATAATTCTAAAACAGGAAATCATTTTGATTGGCCTGAATGTCCAGATATTTTGAAAATTTCAGGATCCATTGTAAACTACTGTACATTATGAGCGTGTTGCTTTGAACTACACTTCACTGATGTGTTTATATCAGTCTGTAGACTATATGATGTGCAGGTATATTTTGGTTAGCCTGTGAAAACTGAATAAAAAATAATTCATTGAAACCTTCATTTTGGGTTTTCCTGACCAATTTATTTCTTGGACACTTTTTGAAATACATGTACAGTCATGCTGTCTATCAAGTCTACCAGAAATAGATGATTTACATTCACATGTTATGCTTGTTGGACATTGTCCAGGTACTAGCAACAAATCAAGAAAGGGTCAAAGTTTATAATTTGTGATTATCAGTGTTATTGTGTTAAGGTTATACAGTGGAACTTGTCTAATCTGACACCTGAGTATTCTGACATTCTGTCCCATCCGACAGTTTTATGGTCCGAAGGAAAGATTTCCTGAAAAAAAAAAAAAAAAAAAAGAAAAACACTGAGAATTCCGACATCCTGCCTAATCCGACATATTTTTTTGGTCCCCTGGTGTGTCTGATTAGACAGGTTTTACTGTATTCAAGATGTGGCAGGTCATGAAGACAACTGATTGTAAAATCTAATGGTTACTGATTCCATGTAGTGTTTCATAAAAGAAATCTTTCAAAATATTGATTTATAGTCACATATTGTATTGGATTTTAATTTCAAGCAAGCTGTTGATTATTTATTGCATGTAGTAAACTTTTATCTGCAAATGTTTTACTACAGGAAGGTAAAAAAAACTTGAAACATTTATTTACACATTGTTTCACCAGTAAGATATAGGAGAAATGAAGCCATGTAATCCGTAGTGTTCTTAGAAAGAAAATTTGGTTGATTCATTGCTACTATGTATGAATTAGAGCTTCCAGTAAAATGGAAATCTGATTTTAAGTTATAAAGGGCTTTTATTTTCATTTAAGAGCTTTCAATTTAATAAATAAAGCTTTGAAGAAGTGGTGTCTGTACTACTGGATTGGCATTGTCCATCTGGCTGACCATTTGTTCCTTGGTCTATCCTTTCATCCATCTATCAGTCCCATCTTAAGTCTTACATCAAAGTTGGAAAGTGGGGGCATTAGTCAGTGTTCCAGCTAGGATTTGGAAATAGAGGGGTGCCTGAGAGCGGCACTTTTTTGCATATCGTTTTCATGTAAAGGAGGGCAATGGATTTGTCAATGTGTGTAATGCTTATTTCAGAGTCTTGTTGTTACTGTTAACTACTGCAGCCATGTTTTATTGTGTGTTCTTACGTCTGATTTATATAGTTCAATCTTATTTATACCATAATAAAGAATAGTAATTAAAAGGCTTATGGCATAGCTGTAGTTTTTGTTTTGTTGAGATTAGTATGTTTTAATAGTAAAACTTAAAAATAGCAAATTTCATGTGGACTCCTCAAAAAAATTACACAGCTAAAAGCATTGTATAATTTATGCTGCAGCAGGTAATAAAAATACATTTGATGGTTTAAGTCTTTTTTTTTTGGAAGAAAAAACATTTGGCTAAAAATTAAAATTTGTTTAATATAATGTTTATATGTTATGTATGTTATGAAAATGCATTCTAAGCAAAGACTATCCTTTGGTTATTTCAAACTACAAATATTTCAAATGAACATATTTTTTTTTCAACTTCACATTTATTACCAACTATTATGACTACTAACATCTGTCTTTGTGTCTTTTCAGTCTGATGTTCTTTACTGTGAGTAAGTTCCCAAATCCAACAGTCAATGA
>JAOXYI010061898.1:0-12645 GCA_028566495.1 Lithophaga antillarum | reverse complement strand
GTGACGTTTATGACGTCACACTACATTTTAGTTGGTGAGTAGCGTAATTTAAACACTGCCATCATTTACGGTGAAAGTTATCCACAGGATTGTCAAATTACTGAAATTTCTTGGTGGCCTAGGTGGCCGAGTTTTTTTAGGTAGTTGGTTTACCTCTACCTGTACAGATCATTGTAGACTATCACCACTAAGATGTGAGTTCGCACCTCGCTTTGTACAATTACAAAAAAGGGTGCAATCTACTCGCAACCGCATGTGATAAAGTTTGTCAGTTACTTGCCCAAGGTCGGCGATTCCCTCCGGGCACTCCGGCTTCCTCCGCCACTAAATATAGCTGAAATATTGCTGAAAGTAGCGTTAAACTCCATTCAATCAATCAATCAACTGAATTTCTTGAGATAGTATCAGATGACAGACCCTTTTGACAGCCAAGCTTTTAGTGACAGCTAGCTAGTATTAAAAACAAGACAAGCTATATTTCTCTCCGGAACTAAAAGGGTTACAACAGAATTATATATTCTACGAGGTGCTGTTCGCCGCCTTACACTCTATTGCTTTATATATATATTTTTTTGTAATGAGAAGTTCACTGAGAAGGATAAAGACCTAATTTCGTGCAGCGTGTTTGAGCTTTTTTATTAATCGTGCAGCGCTTTCTCAGATTATATTTTATGTGTTTCCGTTCTTGGGCCTTCCCCGTTCAGTGTGATACCACGTTTTTATGCGTGATCAGGTGTCGGCTAAATTTATTATTTTACGTATTTTATTCTACGTTCCTCCGTTCTCGGACTTGTACTTCCTTTTAGAACCCTCTTCACCGAAATGGTTTTTGGTAAAGTTTTACAGAATGTATGCGAGATGCCGTTTTACTATATCCCTAATTTTTTATGTAAAAACATGATTTGATACCGGGTATTATGAGATTTTTTTCATATACACGATTTCTTGCTATCAGAAAATAATAGAATTTTTTAGAAGTATTTTCTAATATATCAGAAAATATTTACAATAGGTGGTAAAACATCTACTCATAATCAACAACATAAACACGTACAAAGGAAGCGTATTCTAAAATTCTGTTTTAATGAAATTCGATAATGAATTTAAGATTTTCTTGTCTCTGGTGACACGGGGTATTCCATTGAAATTTTCTGACTGTAAATTCAACAAGCCATCAGATTTTTTATTTTTCTTTTTTTAAAAATTTTATGTACGTTTACGACCAATTTGTATTTTGTAAAATTTCATTTGTATTATTGTATTTTGTATACAATAAAAAAAAAAAAAAAATAAATAAAAACAAATCAGTCCACATCCAGAGTGGAGATTCGCTGCACAATTTAAACACCTGAAGGAAACAATATGAAGATGAAGATTTAAATTGGTTAAACAATAAAAAATTAAATAGTCATATCGGACATTACAAATAACCACCGGTGTAGTGGCTTGTAAGCGTTTGTTTCGTTTGTGTCAGGTTTTCAAATCGTACGATGAAAGAATAACTTGATGTGGACAGGATATAGTCTGAATGAGAACGGAAACCTCAATTTCCATATTTCGGTCGAATTCGCAGTTCTTATTAAAATATCTCAAATGTCCATAGCCAAGTGGTACACAAGTTGTATTCCTTTCTTCCTTTTCCTGTACTATACATATATTATATAATTTATAGGTTAAATAATAAATAAATGCAGCAATATTGATTCAATTAATAACTTCATCAGGCACAAATTTAATTTATTAGACGCAATATTCATTCTGTACTGAAACTTTTCATTTTCGCGTACTTCTCGCGTAATTACAGGTCTTTCCATCGTAACGTCATCGATAGCATTGTCGCCACTACGTGTCGTTCATTCTCTTCAATTTCCCCTTAATAAAAAAAATATCACCTATTTCAAGCATAAATTAAATCCACTGATTTCTTATCTCTACACTAATCCTATTGCATCCAAAACTTTCAATTGCAAAAATGCTTTCCAGGACCTCAGTAGTGATTATCTTTGAGGAAAACCACCTGATTCCTCTTGTTCTTCGTCACCTTAATTTTATTAGCCAAGATCCCGAAATATCAACTGGAAACGGAACTTGAAAATGCTTACGGATTCTTGTAAAGGACTACGCCAAACAGTGGGCTAAAAAAGAAAAAGTCGAGCCTGATATGATTTCAGAATGGATGCAATCTGTGAGATCATTGATACTAATTCGTATAAACAACCTACAAGTGTAATCTATTAACAGAAAATCTATTCGGACAAGGATACTAGTATCAGAAAACTAGACTGGAATCGGTTCTCTGTAAATTTTGCGGTCGTATTCACAAGTTGGACGATCGTTTTAAAATTTCGGTGTTGTGTAGACATGTTTTCTTGTCATAGATTTAACCAATACATTTTGTAAGTCCCTAATCTACGCATTTGATTTACTACTGGACATGACTATTGGGATTGCACAACGCTTGATGCCAGCAATGCAACAGATGCTTACCCTGTCGATGCACCTGATCTCACTCCCATTTAGGTAGTTCGTGTAATGCCTACTTTGCCTCCGATATGTCTTCTCTTTACTAAACCATTGGTTTAAGAATACTGGTTGGTACTGAACTACTATTTTCTTTAAAAGACATTTTCTGTTGACTCGTTTTCAGTTACATTATCATGGATAATTTTGAATTCAAAGAGAAGGATATGAATGTACCTGAGACAAAAGATATATTAAAAAAGTATAAAAGGGAAAGGGTTCCGACTGCTGTTCTACTTCTTGTCGAATATCCCGACACCTCAGAATTGTTACTGGAAGACAACAATAGAGTCACTGTCAACAAAGATTAATATAGCTCTTGGCAAATAATGGTATCGTTACAATGTAGAGTGAATAAAAATTACCAACTATAATCTTTATTTTCAGTCGGGGCATAAATTGCTCGTTAAAACCGGTAGCGAATCATCCAGGTAAATATAGAAAGTAGTATACCAAAATCAGTTCGAACTCATGATGTACAAAGACTATGTCGCATGCAAGTATACAAATAGCTAGGATTGCATGAACTCCAGAACGGAGTAAGACCAGGGACGTCGATAGGGTAAGCATCTCCTGCTATGCATACATTACAGGTCATGTAGTCCCAAAATCATGTCCGGTAGCAAAGATCACAAAACGGATAAAGGAATATTCAGTAGTAAATACAAATCGACACATGTAGGATCTACGAATACGAAAATATATCCCCAGCAAGCTCAGACGCTGAAATATCATACCGATCGACCAATTCGTGATGGCGACCGTAAAACTTGCGAAGCGAAGATTTCAACTTTTTCCCTCATATCCTTGCTTGAGTAGTTTTGGGGTTAAAAGTATACCCCTATCAGGAAAATCCTTGTAGTTAGAACAGGCTCCGGCATACTATACATACATGCACTGGAATATTCATGTTGATGTATTAACAACATGTATGTAATAGAATATGCGTTATGTTACACGTAGTTTCATTCGTTCCTCATCTTGATATTTGGTCTCGGGTTTTATCTTGATTACAATGTAGATATATTGTATGGTATGATTTCAGTACCACAAACTGTTTGGCGGCTATGTATACTGTAAAATAAGTTCATTTCAAAAGCTTTTTTACTAACCACAAATCATAAGATCCTGTTACTTGGTATCAGGTATAATCTAGATTGCTTATATGGTATTAGGAAGGTGTGGATCAGTTTGTCTGTCTGCCTCCATTTAATGACTATACTGTACGTACTAACTGAAGAGAAACAATTTGTGAACCATTTTCATCAGAGCCACTTGATATTTGATTCCAACTTTTATTCTCTATTGATTTCAACACGTGCTTTTCTACTTCCTGTCTGGTGACTAGAAGTAGTACTTGGTCTTCTTGAATAGCAATTACACTTTTCTTAGAAATCAAGGAAATTCTCTGCAAAAATAACTTGCACTTAACTTTGTGGAATTAGTTTAGAAACATATACCTGAGTAACCTGCTGTATCGTTTCTTTTTCAAAAGAAAATAAGAAGCATACCATCACGTTGTGCTATAAACTTGTGATCTTTGCAGACAGTGCCCACTCGTGGTACAGGAATATGTCTATACCGACTATCTGTTTATTTGATTTTTTTTCAGATCACCTCCTTATATATTGGATCCTGCGTTTCCTTACCATAATTTGATTAGGCAGAAATCTGGAGGAATAGACGAGAAATATGTCCATCTAGAAAGAGATGCAAGAAAAATCTTGAGAACATTACAACAACAAGAAAACTAAAAGGATGAAGATATCTTTATCCTTTGAAGTCAACTAGATAAAATACTGTGTTCATTCTACATTGTATTTGGTTTGTTAACATAACTGAAAGACACTAATTTATTTCAGCTAAATAAAATATAATTTTCATTGTAATTTTTATGTTTGTGTTTTATTCATACATGTAAACACGCTGTTTTTGTGTGATAATTGTGATCATTTTAATTACTGCTTCGTTCATTATTTTTACTGGTAAGGGACTCTATATAATATATAGTCAAAGAAGCGATTTTGTTCTTATTATAATTGCAGGGGCCTGAGTGACTGAGTGGTTATGGTTTTTGACTCATGACTACAAGCCTAATACCGCTGTCGTGGGTTCGAATTCCGCTCGCCTCACTTCGTGTACAAGGGTTTCCAGACACCTATCCATCGTCGGGAGTTTCACCGTTCGGCTGGATAGCTGTCCGGGCTTTTCTCCCCGAGTAAGCCTGGTAGTCACGATGTAGCTGAAACATTAGTGAAAGTGAAGATACACCCCTACAACCCAACTCTTACCTTTTTCTTAATATGTTGTACTTTTTATTGATTTCTTTATTCACTGCATAGTGTAAGAATGTATGTTTTCATCCAGTTATAGATAATAATCTTCTACATAAATACATTGAAAGGATGTCATGTTGGACACTCGAGGGTGTACGCATTCGAAATAACCTGTGTACCTGAAACACCTTTAAATTTATCCTGACTTATGGTTAAATTATTTCGACAGGTTAATAACGTAAATCCTAGTTTTGTACCACAGTGCTATTTGTATCAACGTTCAAACGTTTGACGTTGAATATAACGGAGACAATTTTAATCTCCTTTTTAGCAAATCGAGTGGACGTTCAAAAAAACACAGGAAAACTTATTCATTATGAATATAAATGTTAAACCAGGATTTTCAGTGTTATCAAAATGTTATGGTATATTTTGCACTAAATATATCTTAAAATATCTCAGCTGTAAGCGGGAAAATTCGTGACAAAAAAAAAGAAAAAGAAAAAACAAACACACACAAATAATAAATATATAAGTCTGAATTTTATCATTTTATTAACATTTCAGGATAATGACAGAAAGGTTGGGGTATCCAAAAAAAGATATACATATTTTGTCGACAAACGTAAAGCAAATCTGGGAAGTAGTATACTTCCATGATCATACATACCTACAATAAAGAAACATCTGAGCATCAGAAGTAGTTATGGAGTGGGACTTCTAATTCTGAAGCCCGCAGCAGAGAAGCTATTGACGTCACAAAGCTTGAAGCAAGCCCGCAGCAGACACGACGTCACACTAGCCTGCTGCAGGCATGACGTCACGACAGGTGTAGTAAATCGTTGGTGAATAGACCAGCTGTCGGATTGAAGCACGTATATTGATTTTATGGTAATCGCATCTTTAATGAGTTCTAAAAGCGATCCATTGAAAGATGTGGGTTAAATTTGTCTTTGGCGATCTATTGAACATAAAGGACGTGGATGTCATTGTCCAACAAGTAAACTGTCTTTGTGTGAAAGCACACGGTTTGTCCAAAGAGATTGCAGCAGGTTTCCTTGGGCAGCATTTTTGGAAGATTCTCATTGACTCACAGAATCGAGTTTATTGCTCTGGGATGACAAAAGTAAAAAAAAGTTCTAGATTTTTTCGAAGGATTACAATCTATTCGTGCGAAGGTAGAGATTATTTGAGAAGAAATGATGTTCAAAGCCATAACCTTCTTCAATCGTTAAACGGATTCCAAAAGTTAGCAAATAATAGATATTATGCTTCGGTGGGTGATATTGAAACGGGAACTGCCTTCGCAGTTAGACGGAAGGTAAAACAGTGGCTAAAATCCTTAGTTCAAGTCAGAAATACAAGAATACAGAAGTGGAGGAGTATCGTCTTTAACGTTCATTTTATTTATAGAATAAATCGATTAATTTCTTGTTTGAAACACAACGATATCTTTCTTAAAAAACTGAGGAACTTTCTGGAAGATGTACGGGAAACTATAATGAAAAACTGGCGTTGTGAGGACTGCGGAACCGTCTTGAAACACAAAAGTAAATATACACATTGTACATGTAGTACATGTGAAAACTGGTTTGGATGTAGTGACCCTTTTCGGGAGGAATGGTACTATTTTTGTGACATATGCAACGCAAACAAACCTCCACCTAAACATCTAAGGAAAACATACAACTGGCAGTATAGAAAGCTACATTCATTTCCAATGATAAACGTTTAATGAAATTTGAGAGGCATTCAATCAATATGTTTTACACTGACAATCACTCTGTCAATTACCTACCCAGTATCATAGAAAAAAGACAATGAAATAAGATGTTGAAGAAATGCATCATTCAGGGCTCCAAGATAATTCTCAGCCTTTAAGCAGATGGAGATTTGCAAGCATAAGATCTAGCTTGAGTTCTATACACTAGAATTATGATTTTCATTTCGATTTAATCAAAATGACTGGAGACTTGTAGTTTTATTGTCAATGATTAGTGCAACGTTGGTTTTGACTTAACTCTGTATATTAAATGTAGAAAATGTATAACTGGACAGATTGCTTGCATTTATCGACCACAAGTTCCGATGTTTAATGGAATGATACCTTGTGCATGAAACAGTTTGAGTTACCAGATAATGAATTATATATATGGATGTGCTTCTATCAGGAAACTGTGAGAATCGATTTTCGGAAATTCATCAATGGGAAACCAGCCATACAAGAACTTTACCTCAACTAAATCAGTGGAACTATCTGAAGAGACTTCAAAAGGACATCGACCTGTCCATAAAAGAAACAACATAGTCAGTAAAATGAAGAAGACTAATTAATGCCATGGCATATGTTTTGATGTTGCAAATTAGTCCAAATAAATGTTTGATGATATAGCTGTTTATCTTTCCTTAAATCAAAGTGAAAAGCAGACAAAGCACTTTCAGAAAATATACTTTCCCACTAAACCATTCTACATTTTTCCAGAGGCATCATAACTAAAAGTAACTCTGAAATTAATATACTGCTCATTTGCATATTTTCTGTCTTTATGTCGTACAAAGAACATGTAAAGTGTATTAATGATTCAAACACACACAACTTTAAAACATTTTATTTCCACCACAGCAGGTTAGAAATCCATGCCAAACCCATTAAATGTACTTCGAAAGTAATTAATGTATGAAAGTGTGACCTAAAACAAGAACAGGTGTCATATATAATGACATAACCTTTGCGATTAGGCAATCATCTATACACATTTACAAAACTAATTAAAGGGTGTATACTAAAGCAACAACAGATGTTTTTATCCAGGAGAATTTATGTGCATCTGGTGACCTGTTGACATGGTTGAATAAAACAGACATTAATCAGTAACAAATTTTATTTTCATTCAACAAACAAATGAAAGTAACAGTGTAAAAATATATCAAAATTTTGAAACATATTGTTGAGAATGATGTTTAGATATAAAGTGCTGGACTAATGACAAGAAGATGTGAATAATGTTTAACTACGTTTTGTAGTAAATATTGCTAAATGAAAATGAGACACAAGGTGGAAGTGGAATGAAAACTACAACTACAAAATCACAGATTTATAATCAATCAGTATCAGCATAACAAATAAAAAGAAATCTATATAAAAACACATCAACAGGATAAAAACCCAGTTGTAACATGATTACAAACAGTAAACAGTTTATATAAAATATACATTATCGGTGTATCCACGTAAAAAGCATTTTGTGAACACGTGCGGTGAAGTGATTTGATAATATATTAAAAATTGACTAATTAAATACAGAGTTTGTTATTTAAAGTAGTGAAAAATAACTGAACCATAACAGAAGCTCAAATTAAAAATAATATTGTAAAACAAAAATGCATTCTGCATTGCAGAAAAATATAAAGAGTGAAGTTAAAGGTACATGAGCATCAAATTATAGCAAAAAATATCTGTAAAGACATTAACAACTAGTATAATTGTCACAATATCACTTTGCTCAGGAGAGGTAATATTGTTGATGAAAAATGATCAAATGACAAATCAAATTTATATAAAAAAAAAAGAGCATTGCAATACTGTTCATAAAATAAAACACAAATTTACTACTCTAAGCTATATAAATACATGTGTATGATCAACAGTATGAAAACCGGGTTGAAACAATTATTCAAAGGCACATTAAGTATGGTAAAATGATAACATGTAATTAAGAAATGGAAATGCAATACTGCTGGCAAAGTGAAATATTAAATTCTTAATGGAAAGTGTAAATCATAAACACCACACCAAGAACATTAGCGATTTGAAAGCAGTTACTGACGGAATAAAAAGTTACATCCAGGTTTTGTAATTAAATCAGGATAAGAACTGACTAAATGCAATATGGAATGTAATAATGCTTTTGCTAAAGTTAAGCACTAAAATAGCTGAAAATATAATATGATAAAAACAACGACTAGTTTACACATATATTAAGGTACATATTCTGAGGAATGTATTTGTTGAAAATGAATTAATGTATGTTTCCAATAACTGTGACATGACTATAAATATTAAAAGGGAGGTAATACTACATGTATTGTCAATAAAAAAACATTTATACATTTTGAAATCTCTCATAATTTCAAAGTATAAAACCATAATAAATGTCAAAATGATGACTATGAAATACAAAAACAATATAAATTTCACTACAAGCATACTTTAAACTAACCACACTAATTGTATGTCTACACCTTGTAAAGGATTTCACCTCTTAAATCATTTGTGAAGAAAAATGTCACAAACAAAAATAGTGCCCTGGATGGGTTCAATACTTAATCCTGGAGTGATTTACTTATTAACAGATGAAGCATTGTATGATTAAATGTATCAATACTACTTGTTATTAAAGCAACACTATAAAAATGCTCCGAACTACTAACATGCTCCCCTTCAGATAAATGTTATCAAAAGGTAGTCACACAAAAAGCCATTTAACGTTAATAATCATTATGAAGTAAAATTGCCACTTTAAAAATTTACATTAAAAAAGGATAATGTTATATGAAACTTGAAAAATCTTTTCTCAAAAGCATAATTTTATATGAAACTTGAAAAATCTCTTATTATGAATTACATTCATGCATATATAACTGTCACTGACCAGTCGGAATATTGTTCAAAATATGGGTAAGCAATCAAATCCTCTCAACAGAAAAAAGTGAAATGTACACAAAATATCTTCTCACAATGTCAGTCTTCATATCTAAACTAAGAAATTCTACACTCAAACTATCAAAATGAATTTAATTAATGAAACCAATCAAAATTTACAGCTCATACCAATATTTTTAAAATATGATATGAGACAATCATTATGCATGTTTCTTCAACAAAATGATTCAATGCAGAAAGAAATTAATTCTCTTTATACACGCTATACCTTTAAGTCCAGACAATACTAACTTCAACCAGGAACTGATTGCCACGTATCACTCCATGCTACCATGGAAGTATTATATTAATCTAATACTTCCATGATGCTACATAGTGACAGTGGAACATGCCAAGAAAAAAAAATGCTTTACTATAAGCATCCAAGAACTTTATTGCGAGTGTATCTTCTAGCTGAAAATTATATGCCAGAAATCAGGAACATTGTAGTTATATACTCTATATAGCTGAGGAAATTATATAAAAAAAGAACAGGTAAGTCAGTTTACAAATTTAGCTTGTTAACTAAAAGCCCTGTCTTCTGTGAACGTCTGATCGGTTCATGTGTTCTAGGTGATAGAATATTTTCTTCTTAAACAACACGACGTTGCAGTCGTTGCGAACGTCTGATCTGTTCATGTTGTTTAGGTGGGACAATATTTTCGCGAGGTTCCTGAACAGAATGTGGTTGAATATTTTCTTGTTGCTCTTGAAGAAGACGTAGTTGCTTATTGTTCCGTTGTTCCTGCACAACAGGAAATTCTAATCTAGGAAGTTGAGAATATTCAGGTTTGAATAAATGTATACCCTCTTTTCGAAGAAACAACACTTGTAAGGGATCGGTCAAAATTTATCAAGGAATGGGACCGCTGTAAAACAAAAAATGTCTTTAAAATTTCTTGAAACCCCACAAGCTCAAGGAGTAAGAAAAAGTGATGTCTCATGGTTGGTTGTTTGAAAAAAGTATGAGTCTCATGTTCTAAAAGGTATTAGATTATAGTAAATAAGCTAAATCATCAGTAGTATATTTAAAAAAAAATATATATACATCGTTTGATTTGAATTCTCACTTCAGCTTAAATGTTTCTCAGTTTTGAAAGCTGAAATGAACATTACCTCAACTGTATCTTCATTAAAGAAAAATAAGAGTTTTATACTTATAACATTAATTGTTTGTATGGACTTTGCATTTAAATTACAGTAACAGTTTGACAGTTCTGAAAGCTATATTTGAATAAAGTTTTATTATTTCAGTAAACTTATATATTTTATGTTCTGTTTTTATCCAAAAGAAGGTTAATCCTTTTATGGTCTTTGTAAACAAACTAAATTTCATACTTGTTATATTCTTTGTTTTAGGAAATAAGAAAAAAAATGTACAGCTATAAAATTCAGCGAAAATATTTAATGTCCCATGGATATAAAATCTGAAAAAAGTTTGAGTCCCACAAAAAAGTATTTGTCTCATCCCATTTTCCACCGTTCCAATCCTTTAATAAAATTTGATCGGACCTAAGCCTTCAAATTTAGATCCGTTTCCTTTTTCCAAATTTTGAAATACTAAATTATACTTAACATTTCTGTTGGTTTATCATAATCATCAAAGCATTCGATGACATTATATTCTTACACACGTCCATATTTCCCCTGTCAATTACAATTTTTCCAACGTTTTCAACATAGATGTATTAAAGCGATTAAATGTTACACGTTCTATCCAGGCATCCGAACTGTAACTGTAGAGGCTGTTTTCTTGTACTCGATCACTTTAAAATCTAAATCGTATACTTTTTCACATAATTCTGTGATGTTAAAGCCAATACTGCAATTAGTAAAAGCTACCAAAATAGCAACGCAGACAGTTAGAAAAAATACCATATTCAAGCAAACACAAAAAAAGAGAATTAATGGGAAATTATTATGCAACAGAATAACATGAATAACACTGGAGATATTCTGAACGACAACAAAAATACACAAGACCGACAAAAACATTATAACGAAATCTTCGAAGTTTTAAAATTTCTAATTGTTTTTATGTGACCCTCAGTTGAGTTTTGGTTTTTATTTATGCATTCCCCACTTTTGTAAGATTTTCTTGAAGATTGCACACATTACGAAGATGTGTCGACAATGTGTTCGCTGATTTAGTTTTTTGTCTAAAGAGCGACAACTCGAGGATAAACCTAAGATTTTCATCAAAACACTGAAAGTCATGGTCTTTAGGATATTAGAGGTGTGAGACTTCTGTCGATTATTCATATCCGTTGTCCCCCAATTCATAAATAAACAGACAATATATAACAAGAGACATACTAAAATAGAAGATATCACCAGTCACACACATACTGGAGGTAATACAACTAACATCATTATAATTCTCTAGTCATTTTCAAATCATACTTTTCAGCAAGAACATAATTTTATTGGTTTTCATAGAAATTATATTCATGGATGTAAGGCACAGAGCCAAAACTTTCAAGCAAAAAAAATAAAGGTTCACAGGTAATATTTGTCATCTCATGCTTAGTTCTACCCACTATATTTGGTTGTGTAACTGGATAATATAGTCAATATATATGAAAAGTGTGATCTGTACCAGCACTTTTCTGATAACTTGTTTCACATGTCCAGTCCAGAAAGAATTAATCAACTATTACTGTCAATCACTGTGTCTTACTGGTGATGTACGAACTGATCCAGGAAAACAAAATAATTATCTAGGACATACATCAGTAAATACTGTAAAGTAGGTAATTTTCAGTGGATTGATCCTTTTGATGAATTATTTCATTACATTAATTATAATGGGAATTTCTTCATACTCAAGAACATTACAAACAAGTTATTTTGTTGATCTTTTTACACCTAAAATGTGAAAATTAATGCCCACAAAAATAATCCACTATACAGTATTCAAACAGATGAAGTGGTCTTTATTTACAATGCAACAACTAAAAAGCATTAATTCCACACGGTCAAATTCATACACCATGTTTTTACTCCTCAGAATTTAACACCATCCAATCAAATTGGTACAGTAGTCTCCCTCTTCTAAGGCCACGCCTTCTGCACTGAAAATGTGGCCTGATAAAAGGGGTGGCCTCTGGTGAGGGGTGAAAATTAGTATAAAACACAGGTGGACAC